>JANHFP010006459.1:46604-60893 GCA_032468135.1 Calamaria suluensis
TGATGAGAGCTAATAAGCTCGAAATAGATCTATACTGGCCTCCCTTAATTTTAAAAATACCAGCAGAAAACAATTAATCAACATATATACAGCACACTGCTGTTGCTAATTTCTGCCTGGATAATCTCTTGAGATGAGTTGAAGGGCAAATGGGAGCTACATTGTTCCGTCCCATATTTGGGTAACCAAGTATCTCCACAAAAACATATGTGTGTGTCTGTGTCTGTGTTTTGGTGGAGGTACCTGGTTACCCAAATATGGGAGGGAACAACGTATCTCCCTTTTGTCCTTCAGCTCATCTCAAGAGATTATCAAGTGATATATATAAATTAACTGTTTGTTGATGTTAGTTGGTATGTTTAAATTTTGCAATTCCCATGGTTCAGAAATTTCTAGATGCAGGCTTAATGTATTGTATTGTCTTAATATTTTTTTAAAAAGGGGAGAGAATTTCAGGTTAGAATACACATTTTCAATACAATCTTAAAATATGCTATTCATTAGTGTATATATTCTGGGTATTTGCAATTATAAATATAAATATTCTGTAATCTGCATGTCTTCTGGTGGAAGAGAAGAATGCTAAATAGCATGCTCCAGAACATTCAGAATAGCCGAATGAATACAGCTTTTGGTGGTAGGAGATGAATGTTATCTCATAATAAAGCAGAAACAGGCAAGCTTTTTATAGCTGGACCTGCCTTTGTTCTGTGTTTTTTTTAAAAAAAACACAATATTCTTGGCATTGAAGTACTGTGGTGGACTTGACAGGGATGTGACAGGGGTACCAAAAAGTTTGAGAAAGAAGAACTCCAATGTGAAATCTTTTTCTTGTTGCTTTAGAGGTTTGTGGGTTTTAAATAATATCAATATATGAAACCTGCTGAGGGACTTATTTCACTGTTTGCACTGAATTTTTTAAACAGCAATTTTAAAAAATATTTTAACTGCAACAGCAAACCCAGTACAAACTGAAAAAATAGAATAAAAAGAGTAAAGAAGAGAAGGGAAAAAGGAGAAAATAGAAATAGAAAAGAAAGAAAAGAAGCAAAGTAATGTATATAAATACATTTCTTCCCATCTTAATCACAAGTATAAACAATTTAAGTAACTTATCACTTTATCTTAAAGTACAACAAATTATCTCTTCTTCCCACAACCCATTTCTTAATTATAAGCTATGCCATTTTAGCCCTGATGTCAACTTAAGTCCATTAAGGGTTACCAGAGATAACAACACACCTTGTAAATCTAGTAGTTCGACAGCATTCAAATGTAAGTAGATAAATAGGTACCGCTTCAGTGGGAAGGTAACAGTGTTCTGTGCCCTTTGGCATTTAGTCATGCCAGCCACATGACCATGAAAGTCTCTTTGGACAATGCTGGCTCTTGGCTTAAAAAAATGGAGATGAGCACCGCCCCCCGGAGTCAGACATGACTGGACAGAGGAAACCTCCATCGTTATCTCTCTTACAAAATTCTTCCAAACATCTGTTTTATAAATGGAATATATCAAAATTATCAAGGTTACTGTCAGTTTATTTTGTATGTCCACGTCATTCTTTTCAATCCATTTGCAACTGGGGCTCAGTTTTGTCATGTAGAATTGGTTCCTCTTCCACAACATCTTTTAGACATAATTTATTGTAGAGGCAGACACTATTAAAATTAACTTCGGGGTCCATTGTTCAAAAATATACTTCAGTATGTCCAATGTTAAAAAACTTTGCCATGTTCTATAATTGTAAGTCAAGATACTAAACAGTATTCTTCTTTAACTATAATTTTTCTTTCCTTCTAGAATCCAATTTTTTATTATTTTATTTAGCATTCATATCTTAATATGCTTGTAATTCAAAACAAAAAATATTCCCACAGAAAGCATTAATTTTGAAAAGTTCTTAAGCTTGTAGTTTAAACTTCTTTTGCTAAGGATTGATGGAAGTTCATCCAGTGCTGTAAACATGTCAATCTAAAGGTTCCTAATAGCTGAAAAAAAATCTCTTAACAAGCACTTTCTAAAAGTGATTAGAAAGGGAAGTGTACAAACGTAGTGTCTTTTCAAATGGGTCAACATGTTTTGAGAAAGATGATTATTTCCTCATCTCCCAGAGTTCTAAACACACCAAAGTCTGCTAACGTGTGATGTCCTTGCCAAGAACAGCTGCCTGGAGCATTTGTGAATGATCTCAAGTCCTTTCCTTATCCAGAGAGAAATTATCAAATAGTCAGTCTACTCATCAGCTCTTCCTTCTGCTGTTGTCAACTTGGCTTTTTGTGGAGGCAACTTCAGTTTGTTATTTGTTCCTCAGAACTGATTCCTCTGCCAAGATGGATAGGTGACCATAGATTGCCCACAATTGTTTCAAAGTATGTATGTATTTCTTTAGATACATTGGATCCCCACCAGTCACTACTGGTTTCAAATCCCGGAGCTACCAGTTTGCTATTGGGAATGTGTAGATGTGCACGCTTGCTTTGCAAGTGTGCTGTGCTTCTGCGAATGTGCAGAAGATTCTGGCGTATGTGCAGAGTGCTTTTGATGATGTCTGGGTGGGTGGGCAGAACCTCCTGCTGCCCTGCTACCGGTTCGCCTGAACCGGGGCAAACCGGTAGCAACCCACCAATGATCTCCACTCAGCTTATCAAGAGTATGGTCCACTCCTTCAGTGATGGGACTCAATGGGTTTAATAAATGGTAGCCACAGACGTCTGAACTGGCATTTCTGCCATTTTTTAATCTCCCTAATGAACAGGATCCTAGGAAGAAGAAGAAGGCAAATTGATTGGTCTCAACTGCTTAATTTCTTGGACTGGGAAGAGGATGAAGAGTCCCAATGATTATTATTATTATTTTTTATTTAATTTCTATACCGCCCCTCTCCTTGCGGACTCGGGGCGGTGTACAGCCAATAAGTTTAAAAACATAATATATACAATCATTTAAAATTAAATTAAATATACAAATCTATAGCTAGTAGCTATATACATTTTAAAGAACATTTCTAAGCCTGGAAACACCTAGAATCCTAAGTATACACAGATATGGCTAGAATCATATCACAGTTGGTAAGTCAGCTGCTCCTGTTCTGTGTGATTAGAGGCACACAATGGAAAATAGAAGTGAATAGGCCGTGTTTTGAAATAGTTGACACAATGATGACAAAACAGATAATGAGACTTACAGGTATACAAGATTACAAGAAAACTACAAGAAGGGGGTTACAACCAGGCCTTTGATTATGGAGAATATGCCAGAATGTAAAATATGTCAAAGCTTACAGGTTACCAGAATACTTGAGTTTCTGAGGAACCTTTACAAGAGACAAGAATCTGTTCTAAGAACTAAAGTTTGGAGAAACAGAGTACAGCAGTTCAAAATGGGTGTCCATTGTACAGTTAATACGTTATCAGAATGGTGAGCCTGGGAAAAATGACAGCTGGTATCAAATGAGTTGACCAAATCATTGTTTGAGAAATGACAGATGACACCAAGGACAAGAAAGGTCAGCCTCACTGCAGCCGCGGTCCATTCCCTAGTCAGGTATAGCTGCAAATGCTGGCTACTGAGAATGAGCTAGAGAAAGGAGAGTGATACTCTCCTCAAATGATGGGTTCAGAAATGATTACTAAGAGTAGATAAAGATTGTCAGGTCCCCTGATGAGACAGAGGATCAGTATGCAGAAACTCACACAATAGATGAGGGTTTCTCTGTGCAAAATTCAAATCTAACTTGATGGCATCTATCAGACCATCTAACTTCAATATTATCATGGTTCTGCTACAATAGCAGCTACTGAAAATCCTCAGAGATGATACAAAAATCAAGCCTTAGGTAGTAAAGGTAGCAAAGAATGTGAATTCTTGGATGAGAAGAGAAATGTCTTCAAAGAAAAAGCAAGAAAGTCCAGTTGCCTCCTGAAAAAGCACCTTTGGGACAACCATGATCTGGATGGCTGAGAACCTCCACAGACTTAAAGGTTCAACAATTTACTTCCAAGCATTATCAAACTTCAAATGAAAGCATTTATAACTGAGAGTAAGTGATGAAGAGTTCGTTCAGTTGTTTTTTTTAAAAAAGGACATCAACTAGCCTTTGTCAAAACTCATTAATATATTAAGCTGAAGTGATACATTCTTCCCATTAAATAGGCTGATAATCAGCTCAGCATCTAAACTAAGAGAGAGTATCGTGATAACCCAAAGCGATGAATTGCTACTTCAAAGCTCTGCTTTACAAATGAAAAATCAGCTCTGCTTGTGGAATTAAATTAATATCTCAACAGGAAATATTTCTGGGCTGAATCTGCTTTTCTGCTCTCAAAAGCTGGTCATAAATTTCAAGCATTTCCTGGACTTTAAAGACAAGACAGAAAAAAAAAGGAAAAATGACTGTAGAACAGCTCTTGTCATGAACAAAAAAAAGCTATTTCCTGGAGCTTTAAGAGCACCAACCTCCAAAATATTGTTCAAAGTTCCACTGAACAAGTATGAAATACGCCATCGTCATCCCATTTTATAAACTACATTTTATGTCATTCTACTGGGGGAAAAAACATCTTCAAAGAACTGCCATTAAAATAAAGGACATCAACCCCTCTATTTTAATTGCAAGATAGTTCGCTATTATTAAGTAGAGGGTTAAGCAAGTTGGCTCTATTACATTTCCTTACAATCAAGGAAGGCTGTAAATGGAATTTACTGTAATCATGTGGTGTCCAGGCATTTCAAAGCTCTAACTTTATTAATGAGAAAGAAGCAGTGGTCTGCACAGGGAGGGCTTAATGGGGATCCCATTGGCTGGTATGTGCCGATTGGTGACCCCCAGGAAAAGAGCCTTCTCTGTGGCAGGTCCATCCCTCTGGAATGAACTTCCACCTGCGCTGCGAAGGCTCCCGGATTTGCCAACATTTCGCCGGGAGCTGAAGACATATCTCTTTCGACTTGCCGGCCTGGGGTAGTTTTAAATTGGGTTTTAATAGGGATTTAGAATTAATTTTAACTGTATTTTAAACTTAAACGTAATTTTTAATAAGCCATTAGATCTGTTTAATAATTATTTTAAATTATTGATTTTTCTATGTTTTTAAATGAATTATGGCTGTACACCGTCCCAAGTCCGCAAGGAAAGGGGCGGTATAAAAATCAAATCAAATAAATAAATAAATAAAATAATTGGTGTCCTTATTGATAATTTGTTTTTGTGATTTTTCTAAGCTACTCAAAGTTGTGAGTTGGAGAGATACAAGTTAAATAACCAATAAATAAATCTGAAACAATAAATAAAAAGCAGAATCAGCAAAAGATCCAAATAGAATGCATAATATTGAATGTTAAAACACCAATGCAACCAATATTGAACAAACAACATTACACAAATTAATAGCAGTAATATAAACTTGAAATTGAGTTAAAAGGAATGAAAGGATTTTATTGTGCTAAGTAACCATTTTCAAACTCTGGGTTGATAAATTGGCATATCCATGCTTAAGTAGGATGCAAAAACAGAATGTTCCCTTTACAATCAAAGATGCTCAAACACGCTTAGATTCCAGATTGTGAAAAATGTGAAAAACAGAGGCCATAGGCTGTATTTATGCTAAGGAAATGATTCATTCCAGCCATTTCAAATGGTATGAGAAAGGATTCTTTCCATTTTAGAAATGGTAATATCTACACCAAAAATAGCACCTTCATTTATAGTGTCGTATACAGCTCATGCGAGATCAAAAAGTCTTCATAACAGTGCAGTACATTTCAACTAAAGTGCTTTTCCATCCAGCCTGCTATCTTCCTTCATTATTTTCCAAAATGAAAAGGAATCTTGTGTCTCAACCGCAGGTGTTCACTTCAATCTAATCTTTTCTCTTTTCAGGGGTGATAATTCTTTGCTGTTTTGCTCAGAGGCATTTGCTGCTCTTAAGGGACAAATGGCAAAAGGAGGCCTTCCATCTCATTTACCCTTGTGAGCAAGTTATAGTTGGAATGCCTAGAGTGGGGGGAAGAACCACTCCCGGCTTCTGAGCCATAAACTTGCTTCATCCACTAGTTGCGATAGAAATTTTAAAAACTCACAAAATGGACTTTTCATTTTGAAAATTTCATTTTGTGTAACATCTATATTTGAGAACTATCCTGCTTTAATTCTAATTCTAATTTAGGTATTCTTGTAAAATACCAATAAAGGAGAATATTTTCTTCTTCACTGGTAAACTGGATTATTTAACAGAGAAGAAGAAAACAACTCTCTACCCTTCCTGGACATCCTGATCAGCAGACACCACAATTGCAAACTGGAAATACAAGCGTATCAAAAAATCATCCACACCAACCAGGTGCTCCAATACCAAAGCAACAAGCCAACCTCTCACAAGAGATAGATGAGCACAAACTCACTGCAGCAACACTGAACATCCAAAAAAAGGAAACAGAGCATCTCTACAAGATCTTCCAAAACAAATAGATATCTACATAACTTTATCAAAAAGTGCCTGACCATTCAACCCAATGCAACAACACCAACACAATAACACTGCCATATATCAAGACCACCTCAGAAACCAACAACAACTATTACAACCACATGGAATCAGCATGGCACACAAGCCACCTAAACAAACAACCTTCAAAACAACCTAAGTAAACCAAAAATCCCAGCAGCCCCAGAAGAAAAAAGATAAGTCATTTACAACATATAGTGTAATGGCTGCAACGTCCACTGTCCAGAGCTTTATGTAGGATAAACATGCAGAAAACTGGAAGAATTCATCCATGAATACCAACCAGCAAGCAAGAGACATGATGAAAAGTCTTTAATTTCACAACACATGGGTAGACTTAACTATATTTTCAGTTGAGAATCTGTGACCATCCTAGACCAAGCCAAGTCCCAAAATGCTAGGGAATTACTAGCCTGGCACACTGACAAATTAGACATCAATAAACACATAGGCATAACAAAATCTATATACAACACAAAAGAGACAATCAACAAGCCAAAAAGTTACCTCCTGACTAGAAATCAGCACCCAGATGAGTCTAGATTAACTCTAGATCAAGAATCAAACAAGCCAACAATAAACAGTTTAACCAAAGAACCTCTAAGACCACTCCCATCAACATTGACAGGGTAGGCCACTAGAATATAAACTGAGACCAGACCTGCTTCTTACTAGCAATGATAGTGTTACCTAGCGTAATGAAACATCTGCAAGAAAATAACAGAGAGAGCACCAAGAACTCCTCTTGTGAAATAGTTTCTGGATCTACTGTTTTCCTCAAATATTATGGGTAATATGGGAAAATATTATGGGCAACACCTAGGTTACACATGCCAAATATACTTTAAATGTAAAATTATATCTCTTTAGTATATAGCAAACTATTTCTTTGTAATAGTTTAATATAGAAAGGGATCCAGTTTAGAAATAAGGAAAAGTTTCCTGACAGAACAATCGATCAGTGGAACGTTGCCTCCAGAGGTTGTGGATGCTCTATCACCCAGAGGTTTTTGGGAAGGGATTGGGCAGTCATTTGTCCACAATGGTACAGGGTCCCCTGCTTGGGTTGGACTAGAACCGTGATGGCGAACCTATGGCACAGGTGGCACGCAGAGCCATATTGGTGGGCATGC
The DNA here is from genome assembly GCA_032468135.1 of Calamaria suluensis. Taxonomy (NCBI): domain Eukaryota; kingdom Metazoa; phylum Chordata; class Lepidosauria; order Squamata; family Calamariidae; genus Calamaria; species Calamaria suluensis. The sequence continues at coordinate 54,239 of JANHFP010006459.1, forward strand.
GAGCATTGCCCTAGTTCAGCTCTGATGCCCATGCAAGTGCTGGCCAGCTGATTTTTGGGCCTTCCAGGCCCACCAGAAGTTTGGAAAGAGGCTGTTTCCAGCCTCTGGGGGTGTGGGGAAGGCCTGCTTTTCACTCTCCCCAGGCTCCAGAGCCTTTCTAGGGAGGTGGAATGAATTTAATTATGGGTGTGGGCATGCGGACGTGCAACACCCCCCCAGGCACCCCCACTTTTGGCACACGATGGGAAAAAGGTATATTCTGTAATTCTTATAGAAAGAAAAGAATAGTAAAATAATAATAATAAAACTGCCCAATCCCTCAAATAAAATTTTGCACAGCAAAGATTTGCCACATATATTACACAGCATGATATACAATGTCTATTATGTGGCACTTATGAAATTATGGAACATCTTAGGTCCAGTTAAATACTTGTGTTTTTAGGAAAAGCAAACAAAAGTTATTTAATCTGTAAGAGGCAAATCAAATCAAATTGTTTTATTATTAAAATGATTTTGATGTTAAAATAGATGCCATGGTTGACTCACTATGCAGCCCTGCTCACAACCAGGCAACAGTAAAGGGAGGGTGGAGAGAAGGAATTGGAATGTAAGGGAAGGTTGGGTGGGAATGCTACAATGCAAATGTGCCGCCTGTAAGGTTGAGACAGACCCAACTAAGGGTCATCAACTAGGAACATCCGAGGCAGACAGGCCATCTCCAAAATAAAGCAAGTGCAACTGATTGGTGGACAAGGGACAAGGGAAAGTCCATGGGGGAAAAAGTTTTGTGTTTGCACACGAAAACATCTCAACTGGCCTTTCTACTTCTGTATCCATATAAAAGATAAGAGAGATAACCTTTATTGTCATTTTTACTGTGAGCACAGTGGTCCACATTAAAAATGAAATTCTGTTGCCTGATCTCAAAAGAAAGTATAGTGTATTCAGAAAATATTCAGACCCCGTCTCACTTTGGCCAATTTTATTACGCTGCAGTCTGATTCTAGTTGTGGAAATTCATTTTTCCCCCTAATCTGTACTCATTGACAAAAGTGAAGGGAATCTGAATATCTTCCTAATGCATTGTATATCTTACCCATATATATGCATAACACATATATACACATGCTACATGTTGCATACACACACACACGTTAATTACTGTCCATATGGCTTTTCAGTAGAATTATACTCTTGGAGACAAAATGAGTTTCTGTAGATGATTAATGCAGTGGGACGGTTGACAATTGGATTATATTTCATTCCAAACAGATTAAAAATACACTTTTGTTACCTGAAAGCATGTTCTCTGGAAGTAAATCCAAGCCCTGATTCATGTAGTAGTTTAAAGTGATTACCAGCATTGTAAGTTACCACCAAATCTATTTGGCAGTCAATGCAGCTGCCACATTCGTGATGTTACAGAGGGACACCCATAACTACTCATGGTGGAGTATACTCGGCCAAATAAAACTTTCTAAGTGTCTTCAAGAACAACCCATGTAAAAATGAGTTGCAGTAGTCCATCCATGAGGTGACAAGGATATGAAAGCAAAGCTGCCTGTCCCCAAAATGAGTGTAACTAGTACATGTGGGATGCAATTGTGTCAAGGTCTAGTGTTTGTGTATCCTTACAGTACATAAATGCTCGTTCAAGATCTGATGAGTACTGATCAAGACCACATACTTTCTACAAGTTTCTCTTACTGTATTTATAAACAAAGACAGTTTCCCATTTCCCAAATGATAGGTTAACACAGTGTAAAATAAAAAAATCCCAAATATTTTTATACCCACCTTTGTGCTCAAAAGGCTTCTAAGAAAGCAACTAATACAATGTGATGTATGCCTAATATATGTGCATGCCACTCAGTCCTTAATTCTACTCCTATTTACCACCTTCAAGAAAAAGAAATGGTTTACTAAATTGCTTGGCATTGTACATTCAATCTCAAAGTGTAGAAATGCAAAGTGATTGGCTGGCTAATTCTTTGCTGAGAAACATTTGATCTCATGGTCTTCCATCAGCTTCAGGTGACTTAGCTGAGCTCGCCCCTTGTTCTCCTAATATTGTTTCTCTTCTTCACAGGATGTCTCTTGAATTTATACAAATTTTCATTTTGTTTTAAGGTTTAGCAACTAAACTTACTTTGGACAGAAACCAAGAGTCCAACAATCCATCTTCAACAGCTGCTACATCTATCCAGTCTGTTTCAGCCGTCAGTTTTCTAGCTGCTAGTCATCTCCCCCATGAATTGACTCCTTCATTATTCCTCAGAATCTTCCCTGATTTTAATATGTCACCGTGTAAGTTTTTAGACTTACCCCCTTGTTGCCAATTCCATATCCACCCTTTCCTTCCCACAAGAAACATAAATATTCTCTGCTCACAAGCTCTTTATTCAGGGGTGAGTTCTACTTCCCTTTCTGTAGTCCCACGATTGCTGTGTGTGCTTTATGCACTCATGTGACATGTGTGTTCTGCACATGCACAGTAGAGCATGCACAGCACCACACACATTGTACATGCACTGTGTGCATGCTTAGAATCATTTAGGAATAGCCAGGTACAGCAATCAACTGATTCAGCTGGAGAAAAATGGCAAAACAAAGATGAAAAATTTTCTGGGGCAGGTGGGAGGGCCCAAATCCCAGTCGTAGAGGAACTGGTTTAGTGATGTCACACTGTCACCGCTACCAGATCGCACCAACCAGTCCGAACCAGGAGCAACCTACCACTGTCTTTATCAGCCAGTGAAACATGAAGCATCAAGAAGATAATGTGTTTAGTTTACTTTCCCTCTTCCTAGCAGCCACTCCACAATTCACATAGTTGCAGGGATGTGTGGCTAATAGCCTCAAAGTTTGAGCTTGTGCTTGTGCTTAGACCACAGTTTCTGAATCCTGTGCAAGCAGGAGCTGTGAAGCTATCCAGAAGAATCCCTGGATTGGAGGCCTGCTCCATCTGGGTGGCAGCACCTCTATGAAGAGTCAAAGCTGAATTGTCTCTAGGTGCTGTTGGCTTTCAAATCCACAGCAGCCGTGTTACCTAGCTAGGATTCAGTCTGAGCCTGCTTCTCCCCATCAAGACCCTGACCAAATGCTTAGTCACGGTTTTTTATAACACTGAGAGTCTCACTATTGTTAAGATTTTAATGCTGGGTGCAGGTTAGTACCCAAAGAACTGAAATATATTGATCAGTTTTAAAATGCATTATAGTTACTGGTATTACTTTGTATAATATTTGATTAAATTAAATGACTGCACCACTTCAAACACATCTAAGTAACCCCTGTAATTTATTGTTACGCCATGGGATGGCAGTATAAGAGCAGGAATATAATTACTACGCCTTAAAAATTAATTTACAACTCAATTCCACACACAGATTTGTTTGTGGAAATAGATTTATGTGTAAAATTTTAGTAAGCTCATCATTTCAACTGTTTGGAAAAATTAACATCTCTCATCATTTAATAAAGTGTGTGTGTTTGTGTGCGTGTGTATGTGTATGCATGCATCCGTGCATGTATGAATTTTTCACAATTCTATCCCCTGGCAGTTTTCTCACTTGATTCTACTTGTCAGGCCTTGCAGAAAGTTCACACTTCCAAAAGATATTTGTGCCCTAGAGTGAATAGAAATGGAAGCTGATTTGCTATTGTATGAAGCAAGGAGAAAGCAAAATTCATAGTAATCGAGTACTTTTATTAAAACCAACAGAAATATAAAAAAAAAATATTTTCCTTGTTCTACTCTACATGTTTTGACTGTGATTTCAGCATTTTTCAAAGATGTACATTAAAAGTTGGGATTGATTTCTTGCTGTCCATCAAACAACTTATGGATCTTTCCCCAAGTTTTAACTATAACTCTATAGTTATATGTTATATAACTATAACTTATAGTTAGTGTTGTTATTCTACCTGTGACATAACCTTGATCTTAAATTTACAATAGCATGGATGTAAGGACTACCTGAGGGCAAAATGTACCATTATCAAAGTGTGCTTTTGTGGGTGTAACATAATCTGTAAAATAATATTATAGAAAAGTGCTGAATTAAGTATTTATAAAGATGACATAATGTAAACTATTACAGGTTTCACTAGGTCTAAAGTATGTAGCAAAGAAATTGTATTGGGCAAAATGTATTGGGACCATCAAATATTGGGTCGTAGGATTGTTTTCAACACTGTCAGCAGTGAGTGAAGAAATTCTATTATGAATCAATCAAATCTGAAATAGTAGGCAACCCTAGTATAAGCAAAGGTGAAAAAGATAAGCTCTGACATTACTGGAATATTGAAACAAATGATGAATGCAATGCCTTGGTTACATGGTTGTAATTGTTAATAGTGTTAAATATTTGATCAACCTGGAAATATCATAAAACACATGGCTTGTGTTGGTTGTGCTGCATTGGGTTGAATGGTCAGGCCCTTTTTTTAATAACGTGTGGATATCAAACGTGGTTGGAAGAAAATTGTTTATGCTCCGTTTTCTGCTGTTCAGTGTTGTTGCAGTGAGTTTGTGCTCATCTAAATAAAGTTCTTACACAGCTTCTCTTGTGAGAGGTTGGGTTGTTGCTTTGACAGTGGAGCACTTGTTTGATGTGGGTGGTTTTTCAGTACACATGTGTTTCTTGCTTGCCATTGTGGTCTTCATTGTGATCAGGATGTCCAAGAAGGGTATTGCGTTGTGGTTTTGGGATGTTGGCTCAGTTCTTCTTGTGTTTATTGAGCATCCACACAAAAGAAGTACAAAGGGCATCTAGGGAACAGGGTATTGAAATTTTTTTCTAGTGAATTGTGGAATTGTATGAGACATACAACAGGATATCCACAGTGGGAAAACCCCTTTTCCTCTAAAGAGAGGCTGTATTGGATCAAAATATATTCTGTGCATGATAGTATGTCTATTCTAAAGACAATCATGGTCATGATAAGGACATAAGTACAGTTTTCCTAACTGGAACCACACTTGGGATCCATGATTAAGTTTTGTGTACTATAATCTTGAAATGTGTCAGCAGGTGGGCCGACTTCCAAGATATATATTACTAATAATAAGAATGTGCTAGCATTGGTTTGCAACCATTACTCATCCCATGATAATGTGATTAGTTTCCAAAATATGAACTTTTCACATTCCCAGCTTCAAGTTACATTTGTGTTTCAAAATGTAGGTTACCCTGGTTACTTGCTACCATGCTTATTTTCTTGGGAAATCCAAAAGAGAGAATGTTGCACAGTAATTCAGTTAAACTCTTTTTGCTGTTCGATCATCTAGTAACTTAGAAATTTCTTTTTAACAACTTTTGAAATTACATCAGCCTTCTCACCCCAGTGGAATACAGTTAGCTGTGAGCTGGATGACATTATAACATTCTCAACCTCAGAGTCATTTTTGGCAGAGCAGGTTAGAAAAATCTTGATTGTGCTTCCTTTCTGAAAGGTGACATTAGATGGCATTTACCTTCTCCAAATCAGATTTAATATTTATTCATTTACACTCCACGTCTTCAGGGTTTGCTAGACAATAATATGATGAGTGATAAATAAACATCATTTGTACCTGTTGGGAGAAATATCTATCTGGTTCAGTTCAAGCTGGGAGAAAGGCTGGAGGCTGATTGGAAAGAGGGGTCCATTTATTGATGAAGCAGAACCATCAAGCACGTGTGATTCTGGGCAGCTGACCATGTGAAGTTGAAAGTGGGTTTTTTTTATATCTTCTCTGGGCTTTGCACTTGAACTTCCTGTTCCTGTGGAAGAACATGTATTCTATTGGCTGTTGTCAGACTCCCATGGTGCCATGTAGTGGGTTATGTAGAGGTCATAGCTGGCTCTGTAGGTTGTCTGAGCTCCCAGGTTTGGTTGAAGTTTGGACTGCTGATGCAATGAAGGGGCATTGGGCAATTCCTATTGTGGCTAATCCTATCTTAGTTCAGATCTTGCTGCAGGGAATTTTTGCCTATGAATAGAGTTACCTAGATGCCAGGTGGCTTCTTTCAATAAACCTTTTATTTATTAAGTGCTGACATCTGCTGAGGGCTGTTAAGAAAGGTGGGGGCTGCTTTTTTAAAAAAATCATGTTCATCTATTTGTCATCCAGGGAAATATAATATTCTACCTTTCTAATATTTCTCAAAATATTTCATTCTTCTAGGGGAGGAGTGGGTGCTAACTTTCTACATACCAATGGGGGAAAATCATTTATATGTACAGAAAATGTATAAATAATAGAACTGATAATAATATCCTTCTGGACCAGCTTCAGTTGTTAAGGGTGAGTAGCACTGTGTTGCCTGATTCTTCTTCTTCCTAAACAAGTTCAAGTTGGTGTTGATGGGGAGGAAAGATCTATCATGCAGCTTCTAATTTGTGAGGTGCCTCAGATCTCAGTTCTGTCTCCTCTCCTGTCCCCCATTTACTAGCTACATTGAGGCTGCTGGGTGAGATGATCTGACAGTTTGGGGTTAGGTATCTTCAGTATGCTGATTATACCCAACTTTTTATCTCTACTCTGCCTGAGCAATGCCATGGATATCATTAAGAGTTTTGGATGGAGTGCAGAACAAGAAGCAATGGGTGGAAACTAATCAAGGAGAGAAGCAACTTAGAACTAAGGAGAAATTTCCTAACAGTT
>JANHFP010006459.1:168950-179979 GCA_032468135.1 Calamaria suluensis
TTGGAAGAATTCAGGAAGACGGGGAAAGCTTATTAGTACAGTTAGTATGGGGTGGAAGGGAGGGTATAATTGTTTGGCGGCCATAGTGGCAGCAGTGAGACTGGACTAAGGCCGGCTTTTTAAATGACAGAAATGAAGTAAACAGGAAATGTCAAATGTCAGGGGACAGGAAAGCCATAAAAAAGAAAAAAAAGTTCAGAAAAAAATATTTTGAGATGCAACTCAGGTCAACAGTTAATTCCAAGAAGTTGCTCAGTGAGAAGAAGGATCACTTGGAAGTCTTTTGATTGGGTTTTATATAATATCGGTACTTGGCCACTCTATGGCAAAATTTTAAATGATCTGATTGCATACACCAGTAATCTGGGAAGAGATACTGAGCTTTACCTAGGAAAGCATTTCCCAGCCAAATCTTATTAACGTATCCTGTGCCATCCACCCTGTCATTTCTTAAAAGGTCAATAACTAATTTTTTTTTTTATTCCATCACACGCAGGCAGAATCAAGCCATTTTCCCCGTTCCATAAATAGATTAATATTGCTGTGCCTTTGGTTTTCGTCCATTTTTTAAAATGCACGTTTTGCCTTTCTGCCAAATTGCATTCAAGGTGGTCTTACAAAATGCCATAAAAGCACAAGAGAATAGAAAAATAACAAAAAGCACACCATGGTTAAAGAAATAGGGTGACAAATGTAACAACTAAAGAGCTGATTCCATAAATCACAGCAATATTGTAGTAATTCTTACCTTTAAATTCTTCAGACTGCTTGCGGTATGGATGATGTTGGTTTGATGACCACTGATTATGCCACAAGATGATGGGTTGGCAGGTGCATTAAAGAGCTGCTGTTGAAGAGGGACAGCCAAAAGTTATTGAATCTTCTTATCATTATGACTAATACAACTATGTGAACTATGATGAATTGAATTTATAAATCGCACTGTCAACCAGCATGTCTCCAGGGAAATGAACAATAAATGTGTCAAAATGTATCAAACCAACTTACTCCATTAGGGACATGTGCTCTTGATGGGTACATCTTTGCCAGACCTTGCTTTCTGCATGAAAATTAGTCTCACTCAGTACATTATTTTCAAAGTAAGGATTGGCTTGTTTGCCTTTGATTTCCAGGGTGACACTGTTCCTTTATTCTAATCCCAAACCATATTTTGAAATATAAGTAGATGATATACATAATCAGGTAAGCCTCTACATTTGATACATGCAAGACAGTTGCAAAAAAGCAAGTATTTTCATTCCATTCTGATAGAATAAGGGAAAATATAGGTGGGTGGGCGGACGGACGGACAGACAGACAGACAGACAGACAGATAGATAATTGAATATTAATAGTGGTTATAATATTAACAAAATCTTTTTGTCTGGTGTTTTACAAGGGTAATTCAGGATACACAATTCAAGAATATCAGACTTTTTCAAAAAGCTATATTTGGAGACTAGCCTGTTAAAAAAGGAAACTGAACGAACATTTACTATAAGATTTTTTTTTGTCCAATGAAACAACTTGCCAAATAAGCTAACTCATTTAGCAAATAAAGTCTTTGAGGATAAAAAGCTTAAGGAGTTCATACTATATTACCGTAGAAAGACGGATGACTGGTGTATTACCTGTACTTCCATGGCACTGCATGGGAGAAACACTGATTTTTCTTTTTCACATTTTACTTTTTTGTAAGATACTTTTATGTTTATTAATTGTACAATATCTTTCTGGAATGCAAATGCTATTATTCTACTACTAAGCTTACTTTCATATCAAAAAATGATTCCAAATTATAATTCAGTATACCTTATTCTTAGTCTTTGGACAAATTATTTTGTACTGTTGTATCAGAACAATGGCCTGTAGTTGTCCTGCTCGTAAAAATTGGATAGGTAATGTTTTATTGTAAAATTGGAATAAAATTTTCCCTATCCTCTTTACACAGACACCGACACCCACCCCCCTAGAGATTGATGTCTGCCAAAATCTAGGCTGTTAGCTTACTCAGGACTCAATTCAGTTTGTTATAATACAAATCGAGGTAGTCCTCAACTTACAATCACAGTTGACCAAAATTTCCATTGCTAAGCAAGGCAGTGAGTTGTGCTCCATTTTACAGTCTTTTTGTCACACTTGTTAAGTGAATCATTGTAGTTAAGTAAATCATGAGGTCATTAAGCAAATCTGCCTTTCTTCATTCATTAAGCTCATTCCAATCCAATGAGTGTAAAATTAGGCAAATAGCATTTTTATGCCATGCACAATTTTAATGGGGGCAATTATAAATGTTAAAAATACAATTAAAGATTTCAAATTCAGATTTTCCCAATTCACCATGAATGTGTATATATTTCAGAAAGCTTAGGAAATATTGATATGTAGATTATTCATTTTGAAATATGTATGCTTTTATTTCATGGAATTAAAGATTCCTCAAAATCTCCTGAATTGGAAGGTCACTATGAATTAATTTAACAATAATATGTATGAGAATATTCATGGCACAATCTATTATATTTACATAAATATCAGCAGAAACATGGAACAGACTTCTTAATTATGTAAAAAAAGAACTAAAAGAAATGTTATTTATGTCCCAGAGTAATCTATATTGATCTGAATATAACAGAAAGACATAAGGCCATACACAATGTTCATTTGGATGGGAGTAGAATCATGGCAATATCAAACCAACAAATGATGAAGAAGGTGACTTGACATTTGGTCCGATCAGGAACTGTGAGCCATCAATATATTTCATGGCCCTTTGTTTTTTCTTGGTAACAGCACAGAAGTAGCTTACCATCCCATTCTTCCAGATCCCATTGGACTACTTACTCAAGGCAAAGAAAAAGTGATTGATCTTAGGAATCTGTTTCCACAAGATAGTGAAGGTCACTAACTGGGATGTCTGTTAGGTAAACTGACAAGAGATTCACTGGCATCACTGAGACACATGGGTTCAAAACTGGGGAAAAATTAAGTGCTTGGTCTATTTCATCCAGAAGCACTCTTTCAATGTGCTAGTATGTCGTCTTGTCTTTCTGTAGTATTGGATGAGTAGCAAGTGAGTTTTCATTTGAAAGCAGATTTGCAAGATTATCCAGCTATGTCTAAAGTGAATAGCAGGCACATTTTGCACTGATTCTTTAACTTTTTTATTCTTTTCTGGAAGTATGTATTTCCTGTCAAGTCAGTCAGCCAGCCAAGATAAATAATCTTAGCTACAGTATCAAGAATATATTTCTGTGTTTGCTCAGAATCTTTACTGCTGAATCTGAGTTTGAGGGAGAATTAGGAAAGACAAACTTATTTTAAGAAAAGAAGTTATTTTAAGAAAAAGACATATAAGAGATGTATGTAGGTAAAGTAGACCAGAAAGCCAAAATGTTATTTTTCTCTAAATAAAATAAAAAATATTGGGATATTAACAATGAAAAAGCTAAGGCTTAGGACACAAAGACTGTTTAACTGCATCTTACTTAAAAAGACATTGTTAATATATATTCTTTAACCTAAAATGTATCAGAGCAACACTTCTGAGTTATGTAGATCCCTTCTTCAGCATTGTGTTTTTAAAAAGACAGAGACCAAAAAAGAACAAGCAAATTAAACCTAAGGATATTGAAAAGGGAGAAAATTGTTTAAAGAGATTCTTATTAAAATAAAGTGCTTGTTTATGGTTTTTAAAACCTGGAATTAAGAAAAATATTGTGGATGTTTCAATATCTTACCAGAGGAAATGGCCTTTTAATATGAAGTGGATTTTGATTCAACAGTTGACTTATCAGTTTTCACTGTAGTCTTATTCATTGCTTTTCTCTCTTTTATTCTTCATAATCAAGCATTAAGTGACTGAAATAGCTAATTTTATTCTAGTTTTGGCATAAAATTAATTGGGATGATGTTTCTTTTATATAATATTAATTTTGTTAAAAACAAAACTTCCTCAACTTTACTTATTCTGCACATTTTGGGTATTTTAGCTTACCTTCTCTGAGGATGAGAATGTAGGGAAGAGTTTCCCAAGATGAATTGAAGGTGTTAGGAGGTAAATTCTATCATAGAAAAGGAAAGTTGAGATAAATTGAAATAAAAATATGTATTATACATCAGGGTATAATTGCAGTTACGACATTATAATTTCAATAAAGTGTAAATAATTTGGGCTATGCTAAAAGGGGTCTGTGGGGTTTTGTAAGGCAAGTTATCAATCATCAAATTTGTTTAATCAATGCAGGTTAACAGTGGATAACTAAGGAATGTGTTGGACTGCACCTGGCAGGTGATGGTGATGAGGATTTTAAGAGAGCTGGGCAGTGAAATTAACAGGTTTGTGGCATGCTATATGTCAATCAAAGTATCCCTTCCTGTCATCAGAGACAATTTTATTTTATGATCCAGTGTGATAAAAAGTGGTCTGTGTTTGCTCTTTTATATTTGCTGCCTTTTCCTGATATATATTTACTTTATATGCTTTAAATTTATGGCACAATAAATTATAATAAATGTGTGGCAGAACAAGGCAACTGGTGAGGAATTAACATTATTTTCCATTTGGGGAAAGACTCATGTTTTGGCCAAAGGGGGGAATTCATGTTAATTATAAATAAAAGTAGGTCTCACCCTAAAGCCCTGGGCGGCTGAACATTTTTCCTTAGGTATGCCTTTGCTTCCTGAAAGCAGGAAGTTTTGCATTCAGTTCAACATGCATTTCGGCTGACATCTAGTTTTTGAAAAGGTTTAGTTTATGGGAAGTGAAAGAGAAATCACAACAGAGAAAATGCCTGCCTCTTCAGTTGAGTTCAGTAGAAATTCTAAATGAAAGGCAGGCAGACCTTTGTTAGGTGTAGGATGAAGTTATACCGCCATAGCAGCTAGGTAGCAGGCACATACTGCTTTTGGAATATTTCAGTGTAGAATAATGTTTGGGGAAAGAATGCCAGAGATGAAAGTTAAGAGAAAAGAAGAAAGAATGTCACAGTTGAATTTTTGATTATTCTAATAAAGTAGCATTACTCAACACATAATAAAGCTGGCAGATCATGTCATGCTTTAAAGCTCAGTTTCCTAGGAAAAAAATTCTGAAGTATAACCCAACAAGCCCAAGTACAAAGGCAAGATTTTCAAATGGCAGAAATGTCTAACAAAATCAAGAAGTTAAATATTTTTTGGATTTCTTCCAAAAGAAATAAGCTTGTTGTTAGTGGGAGTTCCAGAGGAAAAAGATGTGATTAAAAACAGAATAATTAATGCTAGTATGAAAGGCTAAAGCTGAGAAGCTTCCTAAAATCTCCACTTTTAGATGCAATTGCATTTTGTCTTGTGTGGACATGCAAATATATAGATAGATACAGCTGTGATATGTCAATTTTTTTTTTTAAAAAAAAAAGGTTTCCTTGTTACTATTATTCAGAGATTCTGTCTGATATATATTTAAAATATGTTGCAAAATATGAAAAAGATGCTAATAACCTGAACTGTTGTTACTCCCATAAGGGGAAATTGTAGTTTTTAAAAGGAAAATTGTTCTCTGTTTGTATATTTAGCTTTAATAAGTACTGTAACTTTCCGTACAATTAATTGCTTTAATACATTTTTTTTGCTCTGAAGTATTTATCCTTGACAGTCTAATTTAAAAATAGTTAAGGAAACAAATTATTTTAATATGTTTGTTTTGAAAATATACCAACCTCCTCTTCCTTTTTATTTGGCCCCCTTCACCTTTTATTCTACATCACCTTATTTGGTTACTTAAGTCAGGTTTAGTGTTCAGTAAATGTATACAGATTGAAACTTCTACAATGTTACTGGCTAGCTTGCAAGCTAGCTAGGATGGACTGCTTTACATTAAGTTGGTGATAATTCCAGAGTTCAAAATATGCCACCTGCTAGCAGAATGCAATTGCACTAATATTCCTATTATAACATGGTGGGGAACTGTTATTAATTGTAAGATGAACAGTGTACTTAGTACTGCTTATTTATTATTATTATTATTATTTAGTTACACTTGTATACCGCCCCTCTCCCTTCGGACTTGGGGCAGTTCACAGCCAACAATTAAAATACAATAAACACAACCCACTTTAAAATTACAATTAAACTACTTGGTTTCATATGTTTTGGGGCTTGAGGAAAGTATAGCTATTATAATCTACTGCTCTTATCTAATTTAAAATTGTTCCTCACTTAGCAACTGTTCTGGCATTGAACGTGGCTGACTTTCTTGCCCCCAACCATGCTTACATACCCTGTATGTTTTCATTTAGCTGCCACTCGAACTCGTTGAAGTTCAACATGCCTAAGGAACGGAGCAGGAGGCGGGGCAAATGCTGCCCTGCTGCCCACGTGCCCGAGCCGGCCAGTCATTCTTGCCCTTTCTCCTGCAGCTGCTGCTGCTCTTCTGGGATGGCAGGTCTGTGTGGGAAGAATTCCGGAGACAGCGCACTAGCCAGGAAGCACTTGCGCTTCCTTCACCAAAATAGCAGGGGGTTGCGCAGGGGACGGCTGGCTCTTCTGGGGCACCCGAGCTGGCCAGGTGATCCAGACCACCTGGGACTGCCTGGAAAGCTCACTCTAGCAGGGAGGGAGGAAAGCCCCAGTCCACCCATCTCTGCTCCCCTAGGAAGCAATCCCCTCTCCATGTCTTTTGGCACTTGTGCCCTTTGCTCTTGCTGTTGTTCTTCTTCGTGTGTCAATGCGCAGCAGAAACCAAAAGACCAAGTGGCCGATGTGCATACGCGCACTGGAAACAGGAAGATTATCTTCCTGGAGCATGCATGCGCAATGGTCGGCTGCTCTTCTGGTTTCCATCATGCCCGTGCGCTTGAAAACCAGCTGGCTGGCGCGTTGGAACTCAGAAGAGCAACGGGCAATGGCTCCACATGCTGGGAGAGATGGCTCTGCATGCCACTTCTGGCACACATTCCATAGGTTCACCATCACAGTGCTAGTTGAGACTACTTCACATCTACTTGGTAATGTTTTGTTTTATTTTATTTTTATGCTACATTGATAAATCTTGTCCACAAAATATGAAATGAGTTGACAATGCAATAAAAATAAAGCCTTTTCTTTAAAGTCGCAGCTTTCTCTTTGCAATAGCCAAGGAACCTAACTGAAACATTTACATGCAACCATTCTTTGAATTACATATATTTGAATACTTATATATTAAGGCATAACTGAACAAACACATTCAAAGAATGCAGGTGAAACTGAATTTTTCATTTAATACATCTAAAGAGGATAAGTAGCATTTAAGAGTTAGATATTACCAGATATGAGAATCTGAAATAAGGTTCTGATGGGATCATGTCACTCTTCTACTACTGCAATAAATTGGATTGCACAGTGACATAAATTCTCCTGCACAGTGACATAAATTCTCTTACATTTTCAGTCTCACTCATTCCTATTTGCATAATTTGATTCTCTCTGTCCACCAATTTCTGTGAAAACAGAACTTACAATTTACTGATTTGCAAAGACTGTCCACAAATTGTATACTGAAATACTGTACAATTTAGGACTTTCCGTGGAAAAGAAGTTCTCAGTGAAGGTAATTTGCTATACCATCAAGTCTTGCTCTATTACCTTCCAATCAGGATCAGACTGAAATCTGATGAATCTAACTGGAAAATTGTATCAGTCTTTCTTACATCTACAAAAGTACCCCAATACTTTTCATTCTTTTTCCTAACTGTTAAAATTGTTTAATTGCATTTTGGAGCAAATCTGCATTAATACCAAGTAACTTTGGTCCTCTGGGATAAGCTTTTTTAAAACAAACAAATAAACAAATTAAGTAGTGAATCTAGGAACACTCCAAGCTATATGATCTTGTACTGCATAAGATAAGTCTAGCAATCACAGTGGTGGCATTTCCTCTAAATATATTAGCTTGTGCCAATTCAATGTCTATAGAGATTCTCAGTCATCCAAGTCATGGTTGTCCCAAAGCTGGTTTTTCAGGAGGCAGCTGGACTTTGTTTTGGTTTGGTTTTTGTATTCAAAAGAAAGATGTCTTCAAAATAAAAAAGAAAGTCCAGTTGCCTCCTGAAAAAGCACCTTTGGCTTGGCTTTTGTTGGCTAATATTTAGTAGATCCCAAATTACATAGGCCTTCTTTAAATAGTTAATTAACAGAACAGATTTTCCAGTGAGGTGGTGGAATCTATTTCATTGGTTATATTTAAGAAAAATCTAGCCAGCCATCTGTTCTGGCATACAACCAAGAACTGAACATTAGTCTAAATGACTCCTTACAGTCCCTGGTTTTACAATTACATGAAATAAAATTCCTTGGTTTCTTTCTAACATATTAAATTCAGAAAGGAACAATGATTATTTGAGTTTTACATAAGTTTTTAACTTCTCAGTATAAGAAGCGCCAGTGGCCTGATTGACATTTGCAGAATTTGGATGACAGCTACTATATTTTTTTAATTAACTTTGGGAATTTAGCGATACAGATGAAAAGAGTCGCTGCCTGAGTTTAGAACAATGTATATATTTATCCTTTTAGCAATTTCCAAATATTCAGTAAACAAAAGCTATAATTTCATGCATCTTTAATGAAAATTAGGGACATATTCTGATTTAACTGTAATGAGAACAAAAAGTAATATTCACAATGAAGGAAAATTGGTGATACATATGAAGACACACTCCAAAGCTCCTTGATTGTGGATATTCATTAAGGGAGGTAATTTTTCATGTTACACTGAAGCATAAATGTCACTAATGTAAATGTTATTATATCTTTACTGCAGAGTGCAAATCTCATTACTCCCAGGCAGACTGATCAGTAAACAAGTTATCTGAGAATGATATGCTGATGTTCAATATGATTAAGGCAACAGGTTTATAAGACAGGAAATTCTGTTAAAAATCTAAGACAGATCCTGAAGTGAGAGTTAGAGGTACATTGGACACCAACTAGCATTTTTCAACTTGGTTCTCGATGCTTGTTCTCGATGCTGGCTGGAGAATTCTGGGAACTGAATTCCACATGCCTTAAATTTGCCAAGGGGCATAACTTATTTGAAATGACTATATTTGAGTGTAGGGAAGATCAACTCATAAATCAGCCTATAGATTTTTCTCCCAATTCTTTCCTGGTAGAATCTCTGTAAGCTGCAGTGGTTTATGCTGTAAACATATTTAGAATCAGATAACAATTCTCTGGTGCTGGATTTGAATCCCTCGTTATATCGCTTTTATTCATTTTGTCTTGGAATCACTCAACCCTAAAATTGGCCCAAATGTAATAAAGAAAAATATCTGATGTAACGAGCTACTGCATAATACATCATTCATATCAAACTCTCTGCGTAATTGCATTTATTAGTGCAGAAATACCATTCCAAAAAATTAAAGATAATGGAACTCAACTACACCCTCTATTTTAGACCTGGGAACTGATGGAAGCCTCACTTCATATAATAGAAAGCTACAATTCACCATGCACACAATATACACACAAGATACTCCCCAGATGCTTCAAATTATTTCCTAAACCACTTCCAATTTTCACTTCATTGTTTCTATTTTCAACTAAGAATGAATGTGTGCATTATTGTCACTATATGAAACTAATACAAATCTTCCCCTTTGCTTCTTTTCTTCTCCATGCCCTATAAGTCTCTTTAACAAATTCTTTTCACATGCTACATTGCATTTGAATATTTGTTTCCAACACTGCAAGCGGCATGGCAGTTTTCAATCACAGCTGAGACAACAATTGCCTGAATGATTACATGAGCTGGTCCTGGAATACAAAATGAAAAACAAAACCAGAACCATGCAGCAACATACTTTGGGATAACAATCTGTTCATTCACTCTAGTTAAAATGAAATGTATAGAACTGTTTTAGCAGAAGACTATGAAAAGCAGTTGGATAATGTTGCAGTAACAAACCCAAGTCAAAGTTACTGAGATTACCTACAATTCATCAAAGGCTGGATAACATACCTTATTGATACACAAGTTATCTGGCATATTCACATATTATGCAGAAAGATGGGCCTTTTGTCAAACCATAGAAGTGTTCAGTGTCTGTTATAACACAGGACACTGTTTTCTAAGAGCCTTGGAATTTAGAAGAGCTGACTTTACCTATTCCACTGAATTATGTATCTACGGTATGTATAAACCCAGCAGAAAATAACCCAGTAGCATACATCCTGAATCCTGAATCAACAATCTTTCAGGGAAAGTTTATCACACGTTCTAAAGCAACATGTATCAATCTAGCTTCTGAATAAAGGATTAGCAGCACACTTTTTACCATACCTACTTTATTGTTCAATTCTACTAGCCACAATTCTCTTGTATCTTTTAATTCTTCTGTAAAAATTTAAGTTCCATCTTCTCAAAGTGCCATATTGCTCTACCCAAGAGCAGAATGCGGAGTGCATAGTTCCTTCGTTTTCCAAGTTATCTGCCTACTGGTGGAGTCCTTCGTGTTCCCTGAGCTTGGTTATTTCCTTGCAGACATTTCATTATCTGACTAGGTAATGTGAAAGCACCAATGACACTACAGCTCAACCCTAAAGTACATATATTCTGCTTTATTGGAATCTGTCTGTTAAGCAGAGACTGTGCTGATGGCAACAGACATGGGGCTTATTTAGACTGTTCACTACATTTTTAGAAAAGCTATAAATGGTTTACTGCTTCAAAACCAGAAACCAGTTGTGTTATTTTTTAATATTATTTTGATGCATGTTAATATTAGGTTCAATTCAGATTTAGAATCTTACCCCCTTAAATTAGAAAGTTAAGATACAGTCTCCTTTTATGGTCTCCTGGTAAGTTCATTAACATGTCTGCATAGTTTTCCTAGTAACAATATAAGGACTTGACAATGTCTTTTTGGTTTTCTTTCATACCGAATTTTCTAGTTGCCTCTTATCTAAGCATTAACCAGGTCTGACCCTTATCAGCTTGTTGTGAATGGCCAAGGACCACTGAGCATAAAAATTTCCTAGAAAGCGAAGAGCTGGGGCCTGGGGG
>JANHFP010006459.1:319003-330619 GCA_032468135.1 Calamaria suluensis
GAATAGAATAGAATAGAATAGAATAGAATAGAATAGAATAGAATAGAATAGAATAGAATAGAATAGAATGACAGAGTGGAAAGGGACCTTGGAGGTCCCCCTGCTTAGGCAGGAAACCCTATACCACTTCAGACAAATGGTTACCCAACGTCTTCTTAAAAACTTCCAGTGTTGGAGTGTTCACAACTTCTGGAGGCAAGTTGTTCCACTGATTAATTGTTCTAACTGTCAGGAATTTTTTACTTAGTTCTAGGTTGCTTCTCTCCATGATTAGTTTCCACCCATTGCTTCTTGTCGTGCCCTCAGATGCTTTCGAGAATAGCTTGACTCCCTCTTCTTAGTGGCAACACCTGAGATACTAGAACACTACTATCATGTCTGCCCTAGTCCTTCTTTTTATTTGACACACCCAGTTCCTGTAACCGTTCTTCATATGTTTTAGTCTCCAGTCCCCTAATCACCTTTGTAGCTCTTCTCTGCACTTTCTCCAGAGTCTCCACATCTTTTCTACATCATGGTGATCAAAACTGAATGCAGTATTCCAAGTGTGGCCTTACCAAAGCATTATAAAGTGGTATTAACACTTCACGTGATCTTGATTCTATCCCTCTGTTTATGCAGGCCAGAACTACGTTGGATTTTTTGGCAGCTGCTGCTCACTGCTGGCTCATATCTAAATGGTTGTCCACAAGGACCCCAACATCCCTCTCACAGTTACTACTGTTGAGCGAGGTACCACATATACTTTAAAATGGTCCTATTTTAATAGCATCTCAAAATAATTGTAATTAAACATACATGTTGGCAGTTGTTTGATGTCTCAATGGCACCATAACCACGGAATCCATTCCATATGCTAGTTGTCTATTTCTCAGAAGTATCAACTGCCTCCTATCTCATCCCTAATCCATGAAAAATAAAAATCAACTCACACCCAAAAAAGCACACAAGACGCAACCTCCCACACCTTCCTTCAACCAAAACACCAAAACCTGTTAAAACAAATGTATTAAATCTCAAAAAAGCAAAAGGGGGGGGGGGAGAAATCCTGCATTGTATTGGTATGTCTCTGCATCCATGTGTTTTTAAGTGGAGGGATTTAAAATTTCCTCTTGAGGAAGCCCTCAGAACTTGTGGATATCCCACTGGGCCTTCATCAAAATCACAAAAAAAAAGATCTCGTAGGAGCTTTTCCATAGGAGACAAGGAAGAGAACAACAAATGAAGCAATTGTGTTGTTCCATACTTTGGAGGAATATTTGAAAAGCTCAGGAGGACTTTCAACAACACAACAGATGTGCAAGTCCAGAGTTAACACAGAAACTTGTCCACCCCAAGGATTAAGCACCCAGAGCAAGGTGGTATATGCAGTACAATGCAGTGAGACATTTGCAGATCAGTACATAGGAGAAACAAAACAACCACTTCACAAACACATGGAACAACATAGGAGGAAAAAACCCACCAGGACAAGATTCAGCAGTTCCTCAGCATTTGAAAGAAAAAGGTCTTTCTTTTGAAGACAGCAAAATCCACATTCAGGACAGAGAGAACCACTTGTTTGAAAGAGTGGTCAAAGAATCCATCCAGTTTGAGATGGAACAGCTCTCTCTTAACAGAGGGGGAGAGATTCAACAACACCTACAACACAGTTTGTCTACAACACAGTCCTTTCAGCAGCCCCAAGAAGGGTCCACACCACTTTCACTCTATTTCAGGTAACCCTGAGGGTAAAGATGGATCTCCAGGTGGACTCAATGACTCTCAGAGAGCTAAGGACCAACCTTCAGATAACTGTACAGAATGTAAATCCTTCTGTTCTCCACCATTCAATCAGAACTGAAGAAGATTTTTGGGTGAGAAGCAAAATATTTTCAACAAAAACAAAACAAAAAAGTCCACTTGCTTTTGGAAAAGCATCTTTGGGATTCCATTGGAAAATTATTCTAGAAAAAGACAATGGAGATTTAGATAACCATAGTCATATAAATGTCACAAAATATTCTGATGTGAAAAATCAGAAAATACTGGTTAAGCAGGCGAATATCATTGCATTGGTCTAAGATCCAGCAAACATCTTACCTTTCTGAAGCAATCGGTCCAAGGTCTTCAGATTTGATGAGAAGAAGTTTCCTATATCATGTACTTGATAGCTACAGTCAATTTAGCCACTGATAATGTCCAAAGCAGAACAAGTCGTAGAGAAAATATGATGGGTATTAAGTCTTGATAGACATACATCAAGGAGAACCTGTCAGGTGTGTTGCTGGACAGTTTACAGGATTAAATGTCAGAGTATCAGGCAATCGTAAGCAGATTGTTTGAAGAAAATATTATTTCTGTTTTGCTAAAAGTCTCATACAACTACATTTATTCTGTGTTTTTCCTAATCAACATGAACATCAAATGATAAGAAGATTTGGTTCCTGTTTTTGCAGGATGATCAACAGCCACAGAGGGAGGAGACTGCCCATTAATCTAGACAACTCTGAGGGAAAGGGAAATTATGACACATCTGTAAGTGATGGATTAAGCTCTTCAAAGTAGTGAGCGGTAGACTGTTGTCTTAGTGTTGAGTGCTGAAGTGATAGGAGATGGCTATAGGAAAAATGTGATAAAGTCTTATTTAGCTGAACTTCAGGCAGTTCATTGATAAGAAGGAAAGTCCATTCCCCCATCATGAGTGACAATGTTGAAAGAATTGCCTGTAGAACGTGATACCAGTAGAGACTTAGCAGAAATCATCAGAGGTGTTCATCTGCTTGAAGTAAATCAGTGCTGATCCATTTCTGCAGAAGAATTGTTGAGTGTCATCTGCAGAGGAAGTGTCACCTGCAGAGGAAGTGTTGTTATGTCATCTGATATAACTGTCAGATTTGGTTCTGCAACCCAACAAGACAGACAGAGACTTCAGAGGATCATTAGAACTGCATAAAAACATTGGCTACCAACCTGCCTTCCATGGAGGACCTGTGTACTGCAAGAGTCAAAAGGAGGGCTGTGAAAATATCTACAGACCCTTCACAACCTTGATATAAATTGTTTCAACTTCTACCCTCAAAATGATGCTATAGGAAGGCGTTGCACACCAGAACAACTAGACACAAGGACAGTGTTTTTCCCCCATGCCATCACTCTACTAAACAACTAATTCTCACAACACTGTCAAATTATATTTACTACGACTAGTATTACTATGATTCTTCTCATCCATCCAATTACCTACCTCCTTCTACTTGTGACGCTAACCTTGTTGCTTGTATCTTTACTATTTGTATTGTTTTATCTAGTCTCCTACTTTGATTTGATGGCTTATTTAGTTTCCTCTGACTATCTTATGATTCTTGATGAATCTTTTTTTTTAACATTCAATGAGAGCGTCTGCACCATAGACAAATTCCTTGTGTCTCCCATCAGACTTGGGCAATAAAGTAATATGTTCTATTTTTATAAAATAAAATAAAAAGATTCAGCAGCATCGTAGCAAGAGAGGATCAATCTCTTACAGAAAACATGGATCACATTCTCTTCCGGCACAAAAAGGTGCATCTACAAAATGTGTGCCTTGCCTAGGTGACACCAATATATGATCATTGGCTTCTTAAGAAAATCATGATTAATCAGAGAATCATGTGACTGTCAACAAAGAGAAGAGGAGAACTGCCAGGAATCCAGGAAGTTAGCATGAAAGGCTTATTTTTTTTTAAAAAAAATATGTATCTATGACATAGGATCTCTTATCTACAAAACCAGATAATGAATTTCTCATCTTTTTTTAGAATAACAGAGTTGAAAGGGAACTGGGAGGTCTTCTAGTCTAACCCCCTGCCCATGCAGGAAACCCTACACCACCTCAGACAAATCCAACATCTTCTTAAAAGCTTCCAATCGCTTGTCGGATTCTGCAATGCTGCAAGTAACGAGTGTGTCCAAAAGTCCCAGGATGGAGTAGGAATCACTTCTTTCATACACAACCCTGAAGAGAGAACTTTTGTCACAAAAAAAATCCAACAACATCTAGCAAAATAGTTGAAAAAAATAAGGTTGGTTTAGCTAAAATGGATATGTTTTTGGAGAAACTCATTTTTCTATCGGGATCCTTAAAATTGGAGATTTAAATTTAATTTGCACTTCGATGGCTAGCATTACAGGGAAAAGTAGCTGACTTTTAGGTAACTCTCAACACATAAACATCACCCAAAAATAATGAAAAAGCAGGCGCAGAAATTACAGGTTTAGAAGACAAATATTGTTTACCTTTGCTTATGTTTAAATTAGATCAGTTCTTCAAAACCTCTCCCCAATCCTTACCTATTCTTCCCAGGTCTTCAAAATTGTTGAGAAGATTAATATCTCATCTTAATGATGGCCAAAGTAGAAGAAGCTGCGGGGAAATTCTTATAGTCCTGTTCAATCTAATTTTACTTCAGCAAATGAAAATCAGTAGACTCCACCCATAGTACACTTTGCTAATCATGTCCAAAAAATTGACATATCAAAGACAAATGGTCACACGTCTGATTTTATAATTCAGTTGGAAGGGACTTTATATGGCATCAAGTTTCACCCCACACACACACACACACACACTCAAACAGGAGACCCTACACCATTTCTGACAAAGGGCAGTCCAGTCTCTTCTTCAAAATCTCAAGTGATGAAGCTCCCACAATTTCCGAAGGCGACGTCTGTCCCATTGGCCGATTGTTCTCACTGTCAGAAAGTTCCTCCTCATTTCTCAGTGGAATTCTCTCCTTGGCTACTTTCCATCCATTATTCCTTCTCTGGCCTTCGGGTGCTTCAGCCCCTCCTCTCTGGGGCAGCCCCTCAAAGATTGGAACAATGCCATCAATCGTGTCTCCCCTGATCCAACATTTTCCTCTCAATCTTCAAGACAAATTCTGTAAAAAAAAATTGAGGCACAGAAACCTTGGTTATAGTTGATTTCTGTAATGGGAAATACCGTATTGTATCCATACGTAGTATCCAGGATTAAAGAAAAGCTGAAATTTTGTATTTGCAGAGCTTTTGAAAATGTTTGCAATTTTTTTATCTGGTTTCAGGAGCTTCGTCTTCCCTGAAGACTCTTTGAAAAATGACCTTGATGCTCTCCCTGGTCCGAGCTCCTTTCTTTCTCCCCATGAGGAAATAGATCACTGGATTAATGCTGCTGTTCAGGGAAGCACTCAGACTTAAGAAGTAATTCATATTATTATCCAAGAAAAAAATATTTTTCTTAAGAAAATGAGTAGTGACTACATAGATATATAATGGAAGAGTCAGAATAAGGAAGCAGAGGAGGGTAATTAAGATCATCACTAAAAGTCTTCTACGTTTGATCTGTTTGGGTTTAAGACATATTTTGACGAATAGGATCAAGGTAGAGGTTGTGATCAGTGGAAGGCAAAGCACAGCAGTCACAATCAAATGGAGAGCATCGATGGCATTATAAGGAAATAAATGTCCCATAATTTTCTGAATTCCAACCAAGAGGACAGAACAGATCCAGATGGAGGCACAGGCAGCAGAGGACAAATGTTTTGGCCGGGAACAGCGATGCCAGATGGGAAAGAGGACAGCCACACACCGGTCAATGCTGATGGCTGCCAGAAGGAAAAGACTGTTGATATATGCAACATGGAAGAGAGAAATGTGGATATACAAGAGACCCATTGACTTTATAAAATTTAGAAAACCGTTGATGCAATCTATAGTCATAAATACGAGAAACCCAAAGTCAGCAATAGCTAAATTCAGAATCAACACAGTGAAAGGGTTTCTCTTAATGTGGAAGCCAAGAAGACAGATAACAATTCCATTCAATGGGATTCCAACAGAGCAGGGGATGAATACAGATGAGAAGATGATACTTTCAGGATAGACTGGCATTGTTTGATTCTCAAGGAAATATATGATAGTATTGTTGTCTAGATTCTCTTCTGTGGCATTCATGTTTGCCAGATTGAAATTTATCAAGGGACCTTTATAATGCTCCAATTATCTCTTCTTTTAGATTGGAAGTTCCTATTTGAAGAAAAAAAGAGCAGATTGTATTAAATAGTTTATCAATAAATGTCATATTGTCATATCTAAATATCTTTGTGTAAAGACTGAGCCAAGTTTTGAACTTATGACAACAACAACAACAACAGTAATAATAAACTGAAACATACATGAAAACTGAAATGACATCATGGTACGAGGAGTTCAGAGAGTCATTCAACACAAAACTTCTCAGAGAACAAAACCAGTCCAATTGAAATAGAAAAAAAATCCCCTTTCTTTCCAGTTGGGAAGCCTCCTTCAACATTCATAGTTGATTACTCTTGTGCAAAGACAAGACAAAGAACATCTTGTTATCGCTTGATGTTCACACAAGGTTTAGTTCCATGAAACTTTTCACAGGATACACTTTTTGTCCCGTTGTTATGCTCTCAACTCTGGCTTCGTATGCATTTGTTCTTAGGTCATGATCTCACGCAGCCAGAATTAGTCCCTCTATCACTTTCCTTCAGTTTCCTGCTCTTAGTTGTTGCCAGGTCTCGTTATGATCCGCTTTGCTTGATTTTTTTTAAAAAAATCTTTATTTCATTTACTGGCCATTTCCTGCTTCTTTTGCTTGTTACCCCTGTACTGGAGGTATTGTTGCAAGATGTAGGCTGTTCCGAGTAAAGCTGCCTCTTGCAATTGACAGGTGGTGAATTTATTTTAGAATTCTACTAGTACTACTACTACTACTACTTCTACTACTACTACTACTACTACTACTACTACTACTAGTATCTCTTTTATTCATTAAACATGAAACTCTGTCAACTGAACATTTTAATATGTGTCACAAATACGATTGACTGGTGCTAATGGTTGAAACTGAATGCTACCAGAGTCTGAGCTATTAACCG
Source organism: Calamaria suluensis (assembly GCA_032468135.1). NCBI lineage: Eukaryota > Metazoa > Chordata > Lepidosauria > Squamata > Calamariidae > Calamaria > Calamaria suluensis. The sequence goes on from JANHFP010006459.1 coordinate 325,906, forward strand.
AATATCTTCCTAAAATATACAATGTTCGGAGCAGATTTTTGCAGTTCCGCTGGTGTTATTGCAGAAAGCTGAAATTTGTTGGTGTATCTGATAAAATTCTGGGATATGGTACCAAGTGATGCATCAATGAACTGCAGCTTCGTGCAATTACACCAGCAGAACTGCAAAAAACTGTGCTTCTTGGAACATCGTACATCTTAAGAAGGTACTTGGTTGACACTTAGGAGGCTGGCAGCAACCCGTATCAACCATTAGCACCAGTCAATGGCACTTGTGACACATTTTTGAATCTTCAGTTGACTGAGTTTCATGTTTAATGAATAAAGTAAATTATTATATAAAGTAAATAGGCAAATGGGACATTTCTGGCCTGCGGAGGGTCTCTGGAGGGTGGGGAGGTGTGGAAGCCTGTTTTCACCCTCCCCAGACTCCCAGAAAGGCTCTGGAGCCTGTGGGGAGGGAAAAGTGGCCTTACTGGGCCCACTGGGCCATCACATGCCAAAAGTAAGAGAATGATGGGGGGTTGTGCTCATATGCGTGGAGGGCGGGGCACATAGAATTATGGGTGTGGGCATGCACTTGACCCCCTGCTTTTGGCATGCTATGGCAAAAAGGTTAGACATCCCTGGCACAGATGAATCTCCAAGTAGACTCAATGACTCTCAGAGAGCTAAGGACCAAACTTCAGATGACTGTAAATAATATAAATCCTTCTGTTCGCCACCATTCAGTCAGGACTTCAGAACAAGAAGCTTCTTGGATGAGAAGCAAAATACTTTCAATGAAAAAAACTAAGAAAGTCCACTTGTCTTTTCAAAAGGATCTTTGAGATTCCATTGGAAAATGATTCCAGAAAAAGACAAGGAAGATTTAGATAACTATTGGCATATAAATATCAAAAAATATTCTGATATGAAAAACCAGGATCAGAAAATACTATTTAAGCAGACAATATCATTGCATCGGTCTAAGATCAAACAAACATCTTACCTTACTGATACAATCGGTCCCAGGTCTTCAGATTTGATGAGAAGAAGTTTACTATATCACATAATTGACTGCTACAGTCAGCTTAGCCGCTGATAATGTCCAAAGCAGAACAAGTCGTAGAGAAAATATGATGGTATTGAGTCTTGTTGGACATACATCAAGGAGAACTTGTAATGTGTGTTGTTGGAAAGTTTACAGGATTAAATGTCAGAGTACCACTCAATCATAAGCAGTCCTTTTGAAGAAAATATGGGACGAGGAAGCAGATCTTGCTAAAAGTTGCACACAACTACATATAGATATATATGCTGTGTTTTTCCTAATCAGAATGAACATCAAATGATAAGAAGATTTAGTTCCTGTTTTTGCAGGATAATCAACAGTCACAGAAGGAGGAGATTGGCCATAAGCCTAGTCAACTCCGAGATAAAGGGAAAAAAATATTTCAACTGGACTGGTCTCATCTGAGATTTTTTACCATAAACCCTTGCTTTCAAAATCTTTGATCTTCCTGCTAAAGATTGAAAAAAGGGCCAAAACCATAAAAAGTCCATTGAGAAAACCCACAAGATTTTTAGTAGCCAGATGGAACATGGAAGATTTTAATATTAAATGTAGAAATGCATAGCTACTAAAAATGTCAGTTGTTATATTTGCATATCCGTGGGTCAGATTAAGCCTTCCAATGTTATGACGCATCTGAAAGTGACGGACTAAGCTCTTCAAAGTTCAGAGTGGAAGATTATTGTCTTGGTATTGAGGGCTGAGGTGATTGATGATGACAAACCTATAGGGAAAATGTCATAATGTCTTGTTTACATGAAGTTCAGACAATTCATTGAAAGGAAACTCCATTCACCCATCATGAGTTACAATGTTGAAAGAATTGCCTGTAGAATTTGATACCAGTAGAGACTTAACAGAAATTTTCAGAGGTGTTGATCTGCTTGAACTATATCAGTGCTGATCCAGTTCTATAGATTTATTGTTGAGTCTGTCATCTGCACCTCTATAACTGTCTGGTTTGGTTCTGCAACCCAGCAAGACAGACACAGACTTCAGAGGATGATTAGAACTGCAGGAAAAAACAATGGCTACCAACCTGCCTTCCATTGAGGACCTGTATACTGCACAAGTCAAAAAGAGGGCTGGGAAAATATTTACAGACCCCTCACATCCTGGACAGAAACTGTTTCAACTCCTACCCTCAAAACGACACTATATATCACTACACTCCAGAACAACTAGACACAAGAACAGTTTTTTCCCCGAATGCCATCACTCTGCTAAACAAATAATTGCGTCGTCAACACTGTAAAACTATTTACTAAGTCTGTACTACCTTTAATCTTCTCATTGTTCCCATCACCCATCTCCTTCCACTTATAACTGTATGATTGTAACTTTGTTGCTTGTAACCTTACGATTTATATTTACTGTTTCCTAATATGACTTGATTGCTTATCTGTTCGCTATGACTATTATACCTTATGATTGTACCTTATGATTCTTGATGAATATATCTTTTATTTTATGTACGCTGAGAATGTATGCACCAAGACAAATTCCTTGTGTGTCCAATCACACTTGGCCAATAAAAAATTACATTCTATTCCAAATACCCACTCTTAGACTGAATTAAGGTTTTGATGAGTAAATTGATATGTCTTGCAGTGGGGATCCCCAACCCCCAATCCGCAGCCAGTGCAAACCATGCTCTATCCCCAACCCAACCCCACCCCACCGTCTCCAATACACACAGCCAGAAAGGTTGGGGACCTCTGCTTTACAGTTTGGATTTTTTGTATTTTTCATGTTTACAATTGGTTCATTTTTCAATGTGTGGTTTGTTTTATTTTAGGAATTCGTAATGTAAACTTTTTTTTTCCAATTTTTACTCGTCAGGTACCACAGAGAAATGGCTTTATGGATTTGGATGTTGAGCATCCTGAGCTACTCCTGCATTTCTTGTGCATTAAGGTCGAAGAAATGGGATGTGTACCAGAGTAAGACAGAACTTAGTCACCTAGCTGTGAACCATGATACGGGGACAGTCTACTTAGGAGCCATGAATTCCCTGCATCAACTCACAAAAGACTTGAGACCTTCAATAGATGAAGTAATCACTGGGCCACATTTGGATAACAAAAAATGCACACCTCCCATTGAAGAAAGTCAGTGCTCTGACAAGCAAATGACGGACAATTACAACAAACTACTGTTGGTGGACACGCAAGAGAGAAGAATAGTCGTTTGTGGGAGTCTATTTAGAGGCATATGCTCCATAAGAGAACTTGAAAATATTTCCAACAGGACTTACTATGAGACTGGCAGTGGAGAAAAATCTTTTGTCGCGAGTAATGATGAGAATGTAGCTACTGTGGGGCTGATCACCTCCTTGAAAAAGGGCCGAATGATGTTTGTGGGGAAGGGCAATGGGGGGAATGACAACGGGGTCATAATCAGCACTCGACAGCTTTTTAATGGGGATGGGAGAGAGATTTTTGAATTGTACGCGGATCCTGCTGCTATTAAATCGGCATACCCTTATTCAAGCTCACAGCAGTTCCTCTATATCTTTGAGGACAATAAATTTGTTTATTTTATTTTTAATCAGAATGAGAGGCAGGCCACTATAAATAGGACACTTATTGGGCGGCTCTGCAAAGAAGATGAACATTACCATTCCTACTTTGAAATGGACTTGGAGTGTAAAGATGACACCGGCCCTTTCAATCAAAGCAATGCAATCTATGCTTCTGTCCATGGGGAACACCCGACACATCAGCAGGCATCACCAGAACAAGCTTCTGAGACCCCACCACAGGACAAGCTGCTCATTGGCCTTTTCAGGAGGATGGAAAAAGACTCCTTGGTGTCTGCCATGTGTGTTTATCATTTGAGCGATATCAACAAAAAAATGGAAGAAAACAGAGAGAAATGTTATACAACGGATTCGCGCAATGTATTTTACAAGCCATTCAGAACAGAAAATGCTCCGTGCAAAATTACGTCGCACCAGGTGAGTTGAAATAATTAAGTTGCTGTGGAAGATGAGCCTTCATCTAATGCAGAGGTTCCCAAACTTGGCAGCTTTAAGACTTGTGAACTTCAACTCAGAGAATTCTCCAGACAGCATAGCATAGCTGGCTGGAGAGTTCTGGCAGTCGAAATCCTCAAACCTTAAAGCTGCCCTGTTTGGGAACTTCTGATTCTAATGTTTCCCATCCATAGGATAAAACCACAAGAGTCAAATATCATTATTAGTATCTTTTGGGGGTTTTTGACCATCCAAATGTATCTTTTTGGGGGTTTTGACCATCCAGAAATAATCCTGCATAATATTTATAAAATCATCTTCTTTCTCAGGCAGTATTGGATCACTAGTTCATATGAAAGACAGCTATTTCAAATTGCATTTCATTTATGTATTTATGCTGTCCGTTCAAGGGCTTCAGAAAGGCACAATTCAGTCAAATCTAAGCATGTCCATGAATACCTTTCAATAAAATAATTCCAATTGAAAAGTGCTTCCTGTTGGCTGAATTATGCCTTCAAGGTTTCTGTAGCAAGGGACGGTAGTTGCTTTCTGCAAATAGATTTCTTTTATAGGAGAAAAAATGTTGATTATATTAATGGCAGTGTAGCAGCAGCATTAGAGCACCTGAGGATACATTACAGGCCCTGCATATGGGGAACATTTTTTCTAGATGACATGTTAACA
>JANHFP010006464.1:35603-55491 GCA_032468135.1 Calamaria suluensis
AGACATTTTTGTTTTTGTGCATTTGTGTTGGGTTTTTTCCCCCTGATAATTGGATTTGGCCGGGTCGACACACAGTCCTAGGAAATAGGCAATGGCAAACCACTTTGGAAAATATAGCCAACAGAACTCTAGGGTCTTGTCCAGACAGTCTCTGAGAATAAAATCCAATTGAATGGAAGAAAACACAGACCCAGGACGCTGATTATTATAGGGATCACTTTCATTGGCTTTTTCCACAGCCATTGTATTTCAGTCTGAAGGTCCCTATACTTTGTGATCATTTCTAATTCTATTTCATCAATATGTCTGTCCCCTGGGATTGAGATTTTTGACAAAGTGCATGAAATTGGGCCCAATGATGGTAATGTACAGCTTATTTCTCTTGAGGCTCTTATCTTTTATTTTATTTCACTATATATATAATCATGCCATCCAGAGACTTAATGGAGTCAGGCAGCCTACACATTACATAACATCAATCAATCAATCAATCAATCAGTGTAAAGCACACAAGATTCACAAACGAGCTCTGCTGGTTGAGGATGAGATTTGGAAGTGGGAGACAAGAAGCATTTCACTTAATGTTTGATTGTTTGCTGCCCAAAGAATATGACAGTGATATAAAAAAATACAAGCAGAAACTATTAACGGTTTTTCACATTTGCAACCAGAAGATTTAAAGCAGGATTCAGTACATATACATTATTTGAAGGTGAGTAACTGTATTTATGACTGGATTGCTTTCTACTTTTCTGCTCAGTTCTACAAACAACAACAATGCTACTAGCATATGCAGTCAGTTTTAGAAGTGTAGCAAACTTGTCATAAAACAAAACAAACAAAAGCAAAACAGGACTATATCATGCCTTGCAATAATTTTCCAAGTTTCAGTGCTTATCTTGCAGGACAATTAAATAATTTGGAAGCTTTTAAAATCCATACTTCAACTTTACAAGCTCTATTCAGTAGAGGCTGAAGCACCTAAGATTTCATAGTAAACATCCAATGGATAGTGAAAAAGTTAAGGGAGTTACAAAATAAGTCTTTAAAAAACATAGATATATTAGACCACTTCATCTGCCTTTTTAAAAATTTGTGCAATATTCAGGAAGTAATAAGAATGGAAAATGGAATAATTAAAGGGTTTCAAATAAATGTTCCAAGAATTTATTCCCTTATCTTAACATGTGTAAAATATATAATGAGAAATGCTGGGCTAGAAACTGAAATGGAAGTTAAAATTGTTAGAAGAAAATTTGAACAATCTCAGATATGATGATGATACTATTTTGATGGTTAAGATTAAAGATGAATGCAACAATGAGAAGATTTGCTGGAGAAGACCCTGATTCTTGGAAAGGTAAAGACAATCAATAAGAAGGCAAAAGAATAAAACATGGCTAGATACTGATGACATAAACATATACTGGTAGTTACTCAACAAGTAGGTATTGACTGACAGTCTTGATTAAATGAAGTTATAATCGGAAGAAACTGAATCTCTATAAAAGAGAGCTGTGATGGGACAGTGGTTAGAATGCAGTACTGCAGTTCTAATTTATTACTCATTCAATGAATTTGATTCTAAGTGGCTCAAGGTTGACTCATCCTTCCATCCTTCAGATGTCAGTAAAAAGAGGACCCAGATTGTTGGGGGCAATATGCTGACTCTATAAACCACTTAGAGAGACTGCAAAACCCTGAGAAGTGGTATATAAATCTAACTGCTATTACTATTACTATGTCTATCCTAATTATCAACATGTTAGGAAAAAATATGAGGTATAAATCATGTAGATTATATTTTAGTTGTACTAAACAAACAAACAAATAAAAAAATAAAAAACATTCTGGTAGCTAGAATATTACTTTAGTAATGTGGGCAATACATTTTTGTTTAAATTTGGATTTCTTAATCTTTATTTGCTATCCATGTAAAATTATCCTTCCAATTTAATACTTGATTATCAGTTATCAATGATGGAGCATCCTCCTCCTCTGATATCACTGAAATCTTATTCTTTTTTTAAGGAATGCACAAGTAACTTCTTTTAAAACAGATGTTAAACCATGAATCCATGGCCTTGGCATTATTATGGGATTATGGCCTGCACCTCTTTCATTTTTATATAATAATATATTTTTGAAAAAACAATTTAAATAACAACGGTAAGGAAGTATGTAGGAATGAAACCTACAAAATCTAAGACACTTTCTTACTTTATGGGTACATTGTTTTGCAAGGAATTTAGTGAACTAAAAACATCTTCTGGTTTTGTCACAATGTTTAATTCAAGAATCAAATCCAACTGTACTGCTTGTTGCACTGGACAATGGTTAGGTGTTCTCTGTTTGCTTGCAAGATATCTATTGCCAAACCTGGATAACTTCCCTGTTAAACATCCCTAGTCTTAAAGAGAGTCTTAGAAACATTTATATGAATTATTTGTAGATTAGAGTCAGTGATGAGGTTTTATCCCCCTTTAATGAAAGGAAAATGTCAAAGGGATCTTTCAGATTTTTTTTAAGCTAGATATTAGCAATGCTGTTATGGGATTGGCAAAATCATGTGTTTTTCTTGCTCTTATGCAGCAGATTATCTTCTTAGATTGAAAGCTAAATGCTTTAAGGTAAACAGCATTAAAAGCAGTTTCGAAAACTACATAGCAAAGTCTTCTGAAAAGCTAAAACTCAGTGAGTTGCTTGTAAATAAGAAATGTTAGCATTATCCCTAGTTTAAAAAAAGATTAACCATGTCTGAATACTCTAGATAACCAGTTAATTTAAAGTAATGCATAGTGAACAGAATTTTAATAGGTACAATTTTTCCCAATATCTTAGAGTTGGGACAAATTCTGTTTGGGGGACTTTTCTTTAATTTTGTAATTTTTAAGCATACAGGAACTGTCTTGGGCTTTGGAATGCTGTCAATGCAATTTGACAAACATTATTGTTTAATATTTATATCTGGAAGTCCATTTTGTTTGAGCTTCCATGCATTAGATTTGGCTGGTGGCAAAACAAAGCTCCTTTAAAACATACATGAAGAATAAATTGTGTTCCATTGCATGAAGTTTTGATTCAGATTAAATTCAATTCATAATATAAATATGTCTCTAACTTATTTTCTATTTTATCAAGAATGGAGATGGATTAAAATACTTCTGCTCATAAAAGCTGGTGTACTGCTTAATTTTAATAGCTTGTAATATCTTAATTATTATCATCAGTAATTTTTATCTGTATAAGCTGCATCTGATCTAATGTCCTCCATGTACTCAAGTACAGTTCCCATGACAATCAAACTTCAGGCCTGCAGTCATATTGGCTAAGGGTGACATAAGTTGTAGAGTAATACAAATGTTGCCAATAGGCAACTATCTCATCTACATTTGTTCCAACTAAAGAACTCCAGCCTAATAAGATCCCTTTGGGCATTACACTCTGATTCATATTTGATATCATATTGAGATTCACCATAAAAGTGATTGTTACATACTCAGTGACTCTTTTACCTTCTATTGAGTTTGTAATAATATGATAGTTACATTTTAAAGATCTTGAAAGTTGATCCACTTTCTGTCATTTGAAAGAAGGGTAATTTGTAAACAATATCAGGAGTGTTGACTAAACATCCATCTTAAAAAGACCATCTGAAATGGAATCACTTGTAAACACTTTCCCAAAACACAACCCAATATATTGCAGGGAGTCTGTTCTGGCTAAATATGCCATGTTCACCATCAACATAAACAAAATAGTGAAAACTGAAGCGACCAAAATTCCCAGTGGAAAAAATCAGGAGTCTGGATGAAGATAATTACAAATACTTGGACATGCTTCAAACTGACAACATGACATACTTGACACCCTGAAGTCAAGAGAAAGATTAGTAGACCAGAAAAATGGTGACAATAAATCATAGCCTTCATCTACACAGTGGCATTGACAGACTCTATTTACCAAGAAACATAGGTGGGTTTGGTGTGTTGCAAGTGCACAAGACAGTTGAAGAAGGAAAAAAGACATTGGAAAAATATTTGAAGGATGGTGAAGAAGATGCATTGAAGCTAGTATGCCAGGAAGGCTAACTGAGTACTGGAAATACCAGGTTTTCTTTCATGAAAGACCAAATGAAAAATAGAAAAGAGTTATGGCAAGGCAAAGTATTACAATGGCCAGTGCATGAACAAAATAGCAGATAAAGCATTTAATAAGACCAGGCAATAGGTAAGAGAATGAAAATTGAAGAAAGACACAGAAGGGCTAATTTTGACTGCATAAAACCAAACCTTAACAACAACATACAAATCCAGAATTGAGAAGACACCAACGTACACAAATGACACTTCCACAAACATGCTGAAGAAACAGTGGACCACCTATTTACAGTACCTACTGCAAGAAGATCACACAGAATGCCTAAAAGCAACAACATGATAAAGTAGCAAGAACGGTGCATTTAAGATCTGCAAGAAATACTACTTGCCTGAAAGCAAGGATTGGTGAAACTATAAAATAGACAAAATAATAGAAAGTGAAGTGCTCTGTGACTTTAGAATTCAAACAGAGAAGCACCTGCCATATAAGACTCCAGACTTAACATTTGTTGATAAGAAAGAGACACACAAAAATAGCTGGGTAATGGACATGGTAGTGCTTGGAGACAGCTGAATAAAAGAGAAAGAACTGGAGAAAATAAGAAAATACAAAGACCTGCAAGTAGAAATAGAATACTGTGCCAAAAGGAAGCAAAGATAGTACCAATAATAATAGGTGCTGTGAGTGTAATCCTAACCCTACATCACTAATTCAGTATTGACAATCACTATCAATTGAGAAAGGCAGCTTACATCCTGTGATGAGTGCTTTAACACTATTCCAGGTCCTTGGGAAGAAGTCAATAGGTGAACAGAAATGACAGATTCAAACTAAACATCTGAATGACTATGCAACAACCAGAATAATAATGTGTGTGTGCATTCAATAGCTCACTTTAGTTCTATGTAAATCAATAGACAGATAAGATTTCTAAATATTTGTCCGTAATTTAAGTTTTCATCAGATGGAACATTTCCATATGTGGCAATAGCAGCACTACCTACCAGAAGGTTCTGTTTATCCTGTAAACAATGTATTACATGTTTAGCAAAAATAGAGAGTGAACATGTATTTCATAGATGTCAGGAAAGCAAAATAATACCCCAAATCAAAAATTACAGTATTATTCACCTCCTCTTTTTGTAATTTTCATTATGAATTTGCTTCATTATCATGTGGCAGTGATTATAAAGCAATAATATTGTCTGCAGTTAATTTTTATTTATGAGAAGCAAGGAGAGAAATATCCACATTAATTTGACCTTATTCTAAGTCACTAGAATTGTACTGGTGGAATACTTGTTGCTTTACATCAGCTTCTCTTGAAAATAGATGAGTAGCTTCTAAGAAACTTCCTATTCTTAACTTTGTCACTTAACCAAGACTAATTAGCTCAGCTTAACATAAGAAGAAAAAGGAAGAATGCCACTTAAAATAAATCCCTTTCCTAACTCAGAAGTTGGAAGGGAGATATAACTGTTGAACAGTTTTTGGTGAATAGTTCATGATTAGCCTCCTGAAGAACCAAGTTAAAGAGGCTTCTTATATTCTCTATAAGAAAAACATGGTGAAACTGTAATATAGACTAAAGTAAATATGATGACGGAACATGAGATAAAGTAAATATGAGCAATCTTTTTCTGAAAAGGAGCCTTTGGGGAGACAAAGATCACTGGCCAATGATAAAAAATGCTATAGATCATGTTTGTGACTATATCCAAGTTTTCCTAATCATTTTCTGTGAATTGTGATGAAGCTTTTAAGAGTTTCTATTTATTTATTTTTTAAAGAAAAAAAACTGTGTTACACTTACATTAGAGTTGTGCTCATGCTACGAAATGGTAGAAAACAATACTGTCACTTCTATAAGTGTGCAAGACTTGGAAAGTAAAGCATGAAAGTGCAATATTGTAGTGTCTGCTCCATTGTGGAAATGAAATACTAATTGAAGTGTAATTGCTACTTTTCTTCTCCCCTAAGTATCCTTACAGTGAAATTATTATTACTATGGATATAGAATTCAATCACTAAAGAATTGTTGGACTATTGTATTCTAAAATATATTTTCCTTGTATTATCTTTGTTTCCATAGCTATACCTTCTTTCTTAGAATTCATAGAATTTATTAGATTTCTTACTGTGCCAAAGCACACAGAACATAACATGATATCTCAGTATTACGGTTTTTTTTTAAAGATTTCCTGCATTCCTTTCTTGCTTTGGCTGGAAATGTCTTAACTGAGGCTGATATTAAACAACTTTGGGTTATTCCATGTTGCAGATTTGGCTAAAGCAATCTCCAAGTAGATGGCAGAATAGACCAGGAGCTAAAACCGACTATGCAAAAGATTAAATCAAGAAAACAAAAGGCGAATCTTGATCCTACATGCCACAGTTGTGGGAGCTTCATCACTTTCAAGCAAAGATTGGACTATAATTTGTCAGAAATGGTGTAGGTTCTCCTGTTTGAGCGGGGGTTGGACTATAAAGCCCCTTCCAACCCTATTAATCTGTAATCTGTAAACAATTAAGATAATATATCCAGTCTAAAGAAAATGGAAGGAACAGATTTTTGTACAAATACCAGCACGCTAATAACAAATAACTCAGAAACATATAAAAACTCACTAAATCACAACCCTAATTTGCTAGTACCCCAAAAAAATGTTTGCTGTTTTGACTGCTGTTACTGGGCCAATAAACCTCCTTTCCAACTACAGCCTGCTTTAATTTTTTTTCCTTTGCCTGTATTTCTTTCCCAACTTTAAATAAGACATGGACTGGATTTAACCTCCAACACTTTCCAATCAATTTTTTTGGACACTGGTTTATTATGAATGTTCTCAGAATAGGGTAGAAAAATCACAGAGAATTGAATGTCTAAGTCTTGATTGCAGATATAGCTGTAGTGGGTAGGAGGCTACTGCTAATTTCAGGTTCTTTTTTAATGATTTTTCCAAGCTGGATTCATAAATCTAACCATTTAAATATCATTATGCAAATGCATACTAGTCAAATACTTTGCTGAAAAATAGGCTTTATCCAGTGTGGATTAGCAGCTTTACAAAATGGTTGTCATAAATAAATCCTTGGGGATAGCAGGGAGTTAGGTATGCAGTGTGAAAAAATTATATTAATTTCCCCTTATATTCTAGTATCAGGATGCCTATATGTGGTTTATGTCCATCTGTCTGTCTGTCTGTCTGTCTGTCTGTCTCTGTCTCTGTCTCTGTCTCTGTCTCTGTCTGTCTCTGTCTCTCTCTCTGTCTCTCTGTCTCTGTCTCTGTCTCTCTCTGTCTCTCTGTCTCTGTCTCTGTCTCTCTCTTTAATTCTTAAAACTTTAATTCTTTTTTCTGTCTTTATTTTAAAGCAGGTATTAAGCCTAGGGCTCTTGCCACAGAATTTCTCAAAAGTTAGTGTTATTGTAGCAATAGAGTATGCTTTATCTTGAGATACTTAAGTCTGCTTCTTTACTTGAACAGAAAAGGCTAGCTCATCTCTGTTTCCTGAGGGGAAGGGTACTAGAGGCTGAAGTGTCCTGACAGCAGGAATCTGACTTGAGCAATTATTAATGAAGCGGGGTCAGTAACCATGGCAGAAAAATATTTACAAAAAATGTATTTTGTGGTTAGGCAAAGCTTGGTACCCAACTAACCATACTGTTCTCAGAGGAATGTTAAAGCATAGGTCTACCTGGGGGGGGGACATAAACAGACTCTGACCCAAGCAAAAACCAGATGTAGTGATAAACAAATGACACCATCAATCTTTAGATCTCTATCTACTCTCTCACACCTCTTGTAGTCATGAAGTACTGAAAATATACCTGTATTAAACGGTGCCAGAGAAAGACTTGAGAACTTCAGCTGTGGGTGGAAGGATGTAGGTTACACCCCAGCGATGTTATTGAAGTAGCTTGACCCACTCATGAGTGTCAAGTGATGAATTATCTGCCATTTTGTGTGCCAGTTGAGAGAGAGAGATCTGAGTTACAATGGCTGGCACACTGATTAGCTGTTTGGCAATGTACCAGTGGCAATGAATCCAGAATAACTGACTATTAAACATTTACAAGTACATTACTAGTGAAACATCACTGAGGATAACAGAAAATTAGACTTAGTTTACATCTTTGTCAGAGGCAATTTTGCTATAGGAATAGCACTTAGACTTCTATACTGCTTCATAGTGCATTATAGCTCTCTCTAAGTGGTTTACAGAGTCAGCATATTGCACCCAACAATCTGGGTCCTCATTTTATGGACCTCAGAAAGATAGAAGGCTGAGTCCATCTTGATCTGGGAAGACCTGAACTGGCAAAATGCTGGTAACCAGTACTGTATTCTAAACACTGTGTAACTGAGGCTCTTAATACTAAACTATGTCTTGTATACAAAATTTGTTGTTGCCCCAATTACATTTCCTGGAAATAGTACTTATTATTCCAATACTGTCAATCTTTTTAAATTAAAATTTATATGTATATATACAATATAAAGTTTTGTGGCTGGGGAAGAGAGCAGATTTTTTAAAATTTTATTTTGCATTTTTTCATTTTTCATTGCTGTTCTATAAAACATGATCACATTTTTCCATAACCCTCCAAACCACTGAAATAGTTCAGGTACAATGGGAGAGTATGCATGAATGGTTTAAAATTTATATTAAATTATAATTTTAAATATAATTTCTATAGATGATGTCTCACTGGTATTCAACTCCATCTGAATCCATCTATAAAGTACAATTGTTGTCAAAACTATTGTTTGAAATGATAGGTAACTGAATGGGAATACAAAAGAGTGTAGTCACCATACACCCACATAAACAAAGAAGAAATATTTTTATATGTGGATTTATCAACTTCTTTCATCTTAAGAGCTGACAGTAATTCGAATTGACACAGTGTGTCAATTCAAGTTAATGTCAGGGTTACAAGTAACACTCCCAACGAAAGAAAACTCTGAGGCTTGAAATTCCTGAAAACTACATTTTATTAGAGATGTCATATTGACATATCTGGGAAAACCCGAATTTGAAAGTTTCCAGGTTTTCCCCACCCAAATAAAAGTCCCTGGCCAACACCCATAAGTCCATCACATAGTCCAATCAAACATCATCCCAACTGGGGATGCCTCCCAGGTCCAGCCTTCCAGGTGCAGGGCAAGTTGGCCTTGACTTCTTGAGAACAGAATGTTATTATGACTATATATCATGCATGCTCCATATAATTCCTCCTTCCAGTTTCCCACAGTTGTAAGCATAGCAGGTCTGAAGGCCTAATACAAAAGATGGCTTCCAGACCTGACACAGTGTTTAGAATGCAGTATTGTAGGCCCAGTCACTGCTCCATGTGGGGAGTTTGATTCTGACTGGCTAAAGGTTGCTTAAACTTTCCATTTTTACAAGGTCCATAAAATGAATACCCATATTGTTGGGAGCAATATGCTGCCGTTTGTAAATCGATCAGGGAATGCTTTAAAGTGAAGCATTATATACATCTAAGTGTCATTGCTATTGTTATTGTTATTCTTTCTAAAAAAATCATACCAAAAATGTTTTTACCTGAAGTAGTAGTAGTAGTAGTAGTAGTAGTAGTAGTAGTAGTAGTAGTAGTAGGAGCAGCAGCAGCAGCAGCAGCAGTAGTAGTTTAAAGTGTAGCCACCTGATCTTTCTTTCACCAGATTGTTTCTGTTCCATCCCACCAAGAAAGTGAAAAAGCTCATTGCTATCCTGTGCTTTATACAACAGAGATATCAATTTAGTTCAGAAGATATAATGTTGGAAAGGCATGACAAATGATATTTTGTTCAAGCCCTCCTAAAACTTTGAACCAGTCCTGGTTCAGTTTAACATTGCATATGTATTTAATTAATTTTGGAACAACAAGGAGAAGAGTAGTGCTAACTTAATACTACAGTTTCAACCAGCTACACTTGCTATTTAATCCTTCCTTTCTTTATCCCCTCACTGTCCAATACAGGCTATTGAAACAGCAAAGCTTAATTTATTAATAGTGTCATACAAACTGAAAATAACTTTGGCCCTGAATGTAGACAGTTCTGAATATAGAGATTAAATATAAATAAATAAAGCTTTTTCTAAGGAGGAGGCATTGAGAATCTTTTTTATCATGAATATGCTAAATATTTGTAACATCTAATGAAAAAACATGATGTGAATTTTTGATGGCTCAATTATGGGATAATGAAGTTCCAGCAATTTATCATTACATCACTGACAACTGTTACTGGTTTAAATTTAAAAAGAATTATGGATTTTTTAAAAAAGAAAGAAAGAAAGGGGATAAAACAATAAGTAATCAGCAAATAAATTAACAAATAAATTTCTAAGCATCCAAAGCTTGTTGCTAAGCAACAGTGACAAAACAATTTGATCTCACTATTGGTATTTTTGTAATAACAAATGAGTTATTATTTTGACTTCATGCAAATACTTTCATACAAAATGCAGAAAAAAGTCATAATTGTGAATGGAAAAAATTAACTGGCTATGCAAAATCAGAGGCAATCAAATAGCCTGTCTCCCAAATGAAGATAGAGCCTTTATACTGATATGGGTTGAATTCCCTAATGATTGCATAAAACATTTTCCCCTTTGCTACTGGCCTATCTATTTGACTATGAAAATGCCATTTCAAGGTAACCAATAACGCAGAAGAGAAAGCAATACATTGTATAATGGTCTTATATTTGAGCAGGCTTTCTGTGTTCCTACTGGGAAGGTTCTTGAGTCTTCCTTCCACCTGCTTCCTGGGATTCCATCACAGCAGTGGTGGTATTCAGCCGGTTCTATCCAGTTCAGGTGAATCGGTAGTGGTGGCTGTTGGAGGCTCCACCCACCCACCAAGATGTCATCCAATCCTGTTTTTGATGCTCTGAGTATGCACAGAAGGTCCTGCTCATGCACGGAAGTGGTGCATGTGCTCAAATTTGCAAACCAGTAATGAAGGTAAGTGAATACCACCCCCTGCATCAGATCCTGCTTGCATGATTTTTAAAGAGATTGAGACCATTCAAAGTTTTGTAACAATGCAGTTTTGCCTCTGTGGCGAACACAGAAACCTAAAATTCTTTTTTCTCCTTTACTGTGTATTAGAGAGTAGGAGTGGTTGATTGGAATAAATGATGTGTTTTTACACACAGATTGAGTGAAAAGGCACTTAGTAACTTGCTGACAGTAAGTACAGATTGGCTGTTAATTCTTTATGCTCAGATATTGGTCAGAAGTATAAATAGTCCACCACAAAGCTGGTGATGCTTTGTGAACTTTTGAAAGCATATAAACAGGTCTTTGTTCTCACACAGAATTCTGACTTATGCAAACCTGCCAGGTTCAAAATCTTATTCATTTATTAAATTTACATGGACTCCATTTCATCATTCAAAGTGGCTATAAATCATATAGTTACATTTAACTTGGATTGCAAAAATGCTGGTCATTTGAAAATGTCCTTAGTAAGAGAACATAAGGCTTAGAACAGGGGTGTCAAAATCACAGCCCATGGCCCACAGCGCCTGCCACACCCACTCCTGGTTTAGCGAAGTGAGAAAAGTCATGTGACAACACCGTGATACCATCACTTTGACACCCCTGGTTTAGAAGATAAATGGTAATCATATAACAGCTTTTAATCCATGAATAGAAAAGAAACAAATCATTTCAAAATTATATCAGTGCATGTCATAGAATCAAAAATATAAGAGGCAGAAGCACTTGGAAAGAAAAGGTCCAACCTGCTGCACTTGTAGCACAAGAATCCACTACAACAGGCCCCCAAGTGATAACTTCTATTTAAACACCTTTGATAGAACATTCACCAACCTCCAAGGCTGTTCCTATTATGGAACAATTGTTACCTTTCACAGTTCATGTCCAACTAAAATCTTCCACTTTTCTCTTTAATCTAATTGTTCCTTGTGCCATCTTTTAAAATATTCCAAACAAGTCTGCCCAACATTCTATGTAATGTTTCAGATGCATATAGGTATGTATCAAATCTCTCACATTCTTTTCTTCTACAGGTTAAATGTTCCCACTGCCTCTAACTGCTATTCATATACTTTTCTTTCTAAGTCCCTTATCACATTAGTTTATCTCATCTAGGCATGCACTAATTTCTCAGTGTGTTTCTTAAAATTCAGTTCCCATACTTGGAAATAATACTCTAGATAGCTCATAAAACCATCTGCCACCTGTCAATGACTACAACAGCTTCAGCCACAACAATATAAGAGCACACAATATATACAAGCTTAAAGTGAACCTCTCCAAACATGCAAACATGTTTGTAGAAAATATGACTTCAGCAACGGAGTGGTCAATGCCAGCAATGCACTACCTGACTCTGTGTTATCATCCAAAAACCCCTAAAACGTTAACCTACTGTTAAAGTTTGTTAAAGTCTACTGTTGACCTCACCCCATTCCTAAGACGTATGTAAAGGGCATGCATAAGAGCATCAGCGTGCCTACCATCCCTGCCCTAATGTTCCCGTTAATTGTAATCAATTCATGCTTATACCTATATATATTATCCTTATATATATTATCCAATATGTGACAAAAATGAAGAAATAAAATAAAATAAATAAAAAGGTAGAATAAAAAGGAATTATAGCTTCTCTTAATCTTGACACTGCATCTGGTTATGCAACTTAGATTATATTTTCTTTTTTTTACAGTTGACTGATATTTGTTGAGATTCACCAAGATACTCAGATCTTTGTTAATCAGCTGTTTCCCAATATAAACTTTATTATTCTCTGTCGACGACTTTTTCCTAACCCCAACTGTCACTGTTCTGGCTTGCCAGTCTTGATACTGAATCTTGATGCAGTGATTTATTTATTTTTTTATATCTGTATGACACACTTAGAAATGGCTTCAATCATAAAGTTACAAAATCCATTTTGACTTATTTTGACCCCATCCCCAAGATGCACCTGTTCCAAACCACTGTTGCTAAGTAACATTAAAGAAATTTGTTCTCTACCTCAAAAATTATAACTAATTTGTTTTAAATAAATTTCAAATGAATGGAATAAGTCAAAGGTTTATTGCCTTGTTTCATAACATTGACAGGAACCAATGGTGGGTTTCATTTTTTTTTTACTTGGTGGGATTGGTGGGTGTGGATTGGTGGGCATGGTAGGGGAAGGATAGTGTAAAATCTCAATTTCCTCCCCATCAGCTGAAATGTGGGAGACAGAGAATAGATGAGGGCAGGGCCAGTCAGAATTTTTACTACCAGTTCTCCAAACTACTCAAAATTTCCACTACCAGTTCTCCAGAACTGGACAAAACCTGTTGAAACCTACATCTGCCAGGAACCATTGCTAACTTTCATTTCTGACTATATGTGCACATTAAATTAGAGTGAGAACAGCCATTCCAAATAGTAGACTGTGATTGTTATTGTTGGCCAACAATTTTTTACTGCAGGCAAACTAAAGACTCTGAACTAAGATCTTTGGACGATGGTAAAAAACCCAAAAGTACCAAAATACAACATGTGTGATGTGAGAATTAGTGCGTCTGACTTTCTGTGGAGTATTGGTTCAATGTTTGATGGCTGAAAAGGTAACTCAGGATTTTAAATATCCAAATGCCAACAGAAATCAGAAATGTTATTTGTACATCATACCAGGCTTTTTATATTCTCATTCAAAATATAACCTATGAATCAGTACTGAGTCATTTGCTATATAACTGTGATCCAATTAGTTATTAGAAGTCTTTACGCACTCTTGCTGTCAAGACACCAGCTAGGAAATCCAGTTTAATTGATTCTTATTCTTATCTTTGTTAAAAACAAGTTAAATCAACTTGCTACTAAATTTTATAACCATCAATTCTGTACACATTTTTCTTTCACCAAAAACAAAAAATAAGAAGTTTGAGTATAATAGACAATATGCTAAAGAAATAGTGTTATCCACAAAACGGAGCTATTATTTTAATAATTACATCTCTAATTATAGTAATAATTGTAGTAAACTCAGTAGGTTTTCTTCCTAAATTCATTTTGAATTACAATTAACTTATGTAAGAAGATTGTATTGTTAAGAAAATGGCTTTTTCAGTCCACATATATTTGAGAGACTGAAATGTAAATTATTATCAGGGACCTCAGGCAAACTGCACATGCCTAAGCAAGTGTAACTTAGATGATTGGGGGAAAATATTCTCCTGGAGTACATATTGAAAATTTCAGTAAATACTTTCTCACCATATCTGTAGAGCTCCGGAGGGAAATAAACTCTGAGATCACAAAGAGGGAGGGCAAGAGGGAGAGAACCATTTTTCTCATATAATTAAATTTTTATACATATAGGTTAACCAATGGCAAAAAAATATTTTTCCACCAATCCCATTTTGCCCAATTTATTTTACCATTTTTTCATCAGCTGACCTTTTTTTGTAACTATAATTAGTATTATACCGTTCAGAGATTTAAGATTAAATAAATGTTTCCTCTTCTATTAATATTTCCCCAAGGTAGCATGCTATGAAAGTGTTCATGTCTTAATATGCTTTGCTTTACCACAGGCCATTTGTCAGTTGGGAATTGTCACAATAATTGTCAAATAATGACTAAAACTTTGGGGAGTTCTGGGGGAATGGAGAATCAATTTTTTTAATGAAATGAGACTTCTCTCTCAACATTTGGAACAATTGTTACTTTGGGTTTTTAAAGAATTTTAATAACACCTCACTTTAGGAACCCAAGGTTTGACTTCCTTGAATAAGTCTAAAGTGACTTCTGAAAATGCATTGTAAATGTTGATAATACATGAAAGGAAACATTGTTCCTAGTGTTTTTACTTTCTGAATACAATCAGGAATTTACTGACATATTCCATACAAAGTGTGACATCCCAAAGACCACTGATGATGACCAACTCTAAATCAGATGTTCACTGTGCTTATTCATTGAGACCAGACATTTCTTCATATCCTGCCAATTAGGCATTGCTACAACCTAATTTTTCTACATATTAATAGAACTCTGTATGTTTAGCTACAAAATTCATATATAGCATCTGTGATGATATATCTGTTGGACATAATTAATTGCAAATATTTATTAATTAATTCATTTGTGACATTTGTAAAGCTGAAGTCACCAATTCTATATGTTCTGACCTAGGCTTCCTTAGAAAGTATAAAGCACAATCTTAGTCCCAGTAAAACCTCTTTTATTTACATGTCTGTGGACTATTGTCATTTACAGTCCACTAGCCTTCACAAACAGCCTTTCAGGGGAATGTTTATAAACAACCACTTTATGTTCCTTGGAATGCTGCCAGAGAGCTAACTGCCAAACACAGGGCAAGGCCAAACTTGACACAGAGTAAAAACAGAACTTTTCAAAACTTGAACTGACCAGATGATCTAATTGCTTCCTGCAAAAGCACACATCCCATTTGCTCCTCTTTTATGTCTTATGGGTAGAGTCAATCATCTCCAAGCCTTACTCCCAAGTCGACCCTGTTTTCTTAATTGTTTTGGTCTTCTAGCAGCTCTGCACATGCACACACTGGGAACAGGCTCCTGCTATTCTTCTGCCTTGCTGATATCAGACTCCGGAGGCTCCGGAGGCAGCACATATCAGATGGCCTCTCTGCCTCCGATGCAGTGCCCTCATCCAAGCTTTACCCAGCCCCAGGACTGGCCCAAATTCCTCCCCAACCTCCTCACTGTCTGACTGCTGCTAAATTTGCTGGCCGCCGCCAGGCCGTAACACTGTCTGGGTTGCATGAAATATTAAAAACAATAAAAAAAAACCCTCACAGAAAATATATAACCCAAAAGAACAATAAAAAATAGTGTAAAAGGATTACTAGCTAAATACTTTACTCAGGTCCTGAAGATAGAGCTACATATTCACAGATCATTTAAATCCAGGCTAGGGGCCATTTGAATCCTTGAAGTAATGCTGGTCCAGGGGACAAGTGCTATGACAGTAGGTATTGTTTAGCTTTTTTTTTTTTTTTTTTTTTAAGATGCTAAAGCTGGAAGGGTGGGTATTACAACATTCTCAGATATCTGAAAGGCTATCATATTGAAGATTGTATAAACAGGATTTTAATCACTACAGAGTAAAGGGTATTCTAGATTCATGAATGAACAGGTAATATATTAATGTTATATTAAAATATATATATCAAAAAATCTTATTTTTTAAAAAAATATATCCTTGCTGTAAGAATTTATCAAAAGATAAGCCTATGACTAAGGTGGTATTATCCATATTACTGAAGGTATTCAAGCAGAAAGCAGACAACCATCTGTCAGGGATATTTTAATTTATATTTTAGCCCTTGATAGGACCTCATTGTTTAATAAAATTTTCTAAATTCATAATTCAATGACTGTGGCTTTCAATTGCATAAACATTAAGAGATGCTATGGATAGGGGAGCCCTTCACTATTCTATATTTGAGAGATATGCACAGGGAAGGGTTAAAGCTTATCTATGCACCACAGCTCTAGGACTAGAGTAATTTCTTTCTCTCCAACTTTTCCGGTGGATTTAGACATTGAGATTTACTCTGTCTGACAACAGACTGCTATTGAAAGATTTGCTTTCTGCCATTCTTTCAACTTAGATTTCTGACATTTTGAAAGATGGCTGCACATGAGCAGTTTACTATTGGAATAGGATTGCACATAAATTAAACAGGGGGGGGACCCAAAGACAAAACAAAATAAATAGAATGCTACATGGGAGCAAATGAATGCAGCTCTCTCAGTCCGGGTGTTATTGGTTCTATCCATACTTGGCTATAATGAATACTTTTAAAGATAACTCAGAAATATCAGTGGAGAAAAATAGTATGAGATGGACAATTGAGGATCGCAATATGGAAATGTTTCAGTGGCTTTTCATATTGTAAACTATATTAGTTTAACATGCTAGTTTTAACATCATGTTGAAAAAAATGTTTTAGACCAGTTTCTTGGCTCTATCCATATCCTCCAAAGGCTTTCCAACCTTGGTAAGTTTAAGACTTGTGGAATTCAACTCCCAGAATTCCTCAGCTAGCAAAGGCTGAGAGTTAATTCAATTCTGGGAGTTGAAGTCCACAAGTCTTAAACTTACCAAGGTTGGAGACATCTGCCTTAGAGATTCCTTCCTACAGAGGTCCTCCAGTAATGTCCACCAAACTGATAAATTTTAAAATTAGGAAGGAATTTTAAACTGCTCCTGGATGTGTGTGAGGAGTTTGTTCTTTGTTTTAAGGTATGTAGAGTAGATAGAAATGATTTTTGGACCTTTCCTATTTCTGCTTACACTTATGCTGGTTATTGTTCTTAGCATGCTTCACTAGTCACCTTTATATATATATGTCCTCTGTACACCAAGCTAAATATTCATCCACTTGTCACTCAGTGGCCAACTCAGAGATCCTGTTCAACAAACATTAGTTTGGTGACTGCTTCAGATAGGACTTTTTCATGGACTATCAATTTTGGACAATTTTGAGCTGGCACAAACAGGTGTTGATTTTCTGTGGCATATAATTGATGCCCTCTTGTGATTGTCTCCAGTTTTAAATTGCAAGTCTATGCCTTTGTCTTTCCCTAGACAAATACATTTTTATTCTTCTCTGATGTTCTGTGTAAAATTGATATTTAGTTATTTCAAACTGCTTTTAATTGATGTAGCAAAATAACTGCAAAATAAAAAGTTATTTGCATGATTGCTTCTATATTTTTATTTAGCTTTACTCTGCATTGTCTCGCATTTTAACCATTAACTCTTTTTTATGGCATAAGTTTTCACTTACTGTCACCAATTCATCAGATATTCTCTTTGTTGTGTCAGGCCAACAAAACTACCCATCAGAAACCTGTCAATATTGTTTCTATTAATTGCTGTTACTATGCCAATGTGATTCAGAATATTAATTTATATTTTATATTGGTTTATATTTTTATAGTAGATTGTAAGTCCCGCTTAGAAGGATTTTCTTGAAAGCAGTCTATGAAGCAATAAGATGAGAAAAAGATAATATAAACAAATTCTATACATTGTCCAAATGCAATTGTAAAAGAGGGTAAATACCAGCAGGTTGGAGTCTACTTATCTCCAAATTATAAACTGGAATAATAATTCATTTATGCAAAGAAACAGAACTATGTTTCTGCTGTGTTTGTACCTTTCAGATATTGTTCAAAAAGAAATCACATTGTTTCCATATTGCAAGGTATGAATTGGATACTGCAAGTTATAAGGACATCAACATTTCTAAACTACAGCAACTGTCTGAAAATGTACTAAAACTCAGCTCAGGACATAGCAAAATTTGAATTTGTTACATGTAAACAAGCTAACCTTTTGAACACTCCATCAATTAGGAGCTGGGGACACAATCTTCCATGTACTGTTGCTATGCAACCATCCGTACAAGCTCCACTGAAATGAGGAATATTTTGCAGTATATTGCTTGGTTGGTTTTACCCAGCTGCAAACTGCCAGTTCCAATTAAACTTTTACTAACTATAATTTTGTTACTACACAGTTCACTATGGAAAGAAACATCATTAAGATGGCAGTGGGATTAGGTCTCTCTAATGCTATGAGGACTTTCTCTGTATCTTTACTCACCTGTAGAATAAAATGCAGGATGATCAGTGCGTCAAAGAAAAACAATTTGTGCTATCAAATAATGCATTAGGAAAATTCTTCTCATTTTGAGAATCATCTGTGCACAGAAGCAATTTCATTTCTCCAAAACTTTTCTTATTTGACTGTACCTCCAAGGATTTCTTTTTAAATAAAATCTCATTGGATTTTTTTGTTTTCTGATAGTATTCTAGAAACAGCAACATGAAGAATGATTCTTGATTATATAGTATATGATTCTTTTTATTTATTTGCTTAATAAATGGATTTGCAAATGGAACATCTTATGATATGCAAACAACAGTATGGATTTCTTGCACATTGTCAACCTGTTCATCTAAAAAATTTTACTCCGTACAAAATGCAAATATTTTCATACAAATAGTAATATTTCAGAGATGAAAGTAAAATCTTAAGACAATGATTATCAATAGTAATTATTAATTAGGTAGGTCTGGACTAAAGATTGCACTGTAAATTCCTTTAATTCAATATTCCAGGCAGCAGTCTTCAGAAAAAAAAAATTTCTCTTATTTTCCCTTCATATTTTCCATTTTTTTTTCTACTCACATATACTACAACAAATATTATAAGGTTGTAATTAGGCATAGTTAGTATTCCTTGGATTGTTCTGTTTGGTGGATTCTTGTTCCCTCTACTGATAGCCCTTGACTAACAACAGTTTGCTTAGTGATTGTTCAAAGTTACAAAGGGACTGAAAAAAAGTGACTGATGACCACTTTTCACACTTACAACCTGTGTGGCTTCCCCATGGTTATGTATTCAAAATTCAGATGCTTGGCAACTGACTTATTGTCAGCTTTGGAAAGCATATTAGACCTGAAGTTTCAAGCTGCCTCTTTATAGCTGTGTATAAATGAGGGTGTAATAGATGGGTAGACATAACATACACTCAACATAAATCAAGGCCAGATCTTATAGTATCTGGTGTAGTTGGTGTGGTTAGAGGTGTGGTTAGAGGCATTTCTCTCAAGGATATTAGAGAATGTGATCGACTGGTGGGTGGGGTATGGAATTTTGGTGAATTGACTAATCGGGCTGCTTGCATCTCATGTCGCCGCGGAGGCCGGCATAGCCGCAGGGCCCCTCCTCCCCTCCGCCACTATGGAGG
>JANHFP010006466.1:9364-21569 GCA_032468135.1 Calamaria suluensis
CTGGTAGGCGCAGTAGAGGGATTGCTGCCCCTCAGCTGTTCTAAAATTTCAATCTGCCTGCATGCCTTGGCCAATGGCTGCCTGCCTTGTTTCCAGGAGGGGGAAGGGGAGGGAACAGTCCTGCAAGCTTCCTAGCTGCGCCCACTCAGTCAGGTCAGCACCAAGCCATGCCCCAAGTCACATGACCAAGCCACACCCTCCAAGTAAGCCACACCCACAGAACCAGTAGTAAAAAAAAAATGGAACCCACCACTGATACATACATACATACATACATACATACATACATACAGACATGGATGGATGGATAGATAGACAGATGGATGACCTGATTTATTCTATTGTGAAGGATAGTGATATATAGTAAGTAAGCCATGAAAGGCTTGATGGAATTTCTGTTTTTCATACCTTGAAGGATAAGGAGATGCCTTCTCATATTGAAAGTGTCAGATAAAACAAAGATATCAAGATAAATCAAAGAAATTTTAATAGTCAGCCAAATATACAGCTATTAGAATTACCCAAATATCGCATACATTACAAAATGATTGCTTTATATAGCGTTAACAGGCTT
This sequence comes from Calamaria suluensis, assembly GCA_032468135.1. Classification (NCBI taxonomy): domain Eukaryota; kingdom Metazoa; phylum Chordata; class Lepidosauria; order Squamata; family Calamariidae; genus Calamaria; species Calamaria suluensis. Next base: position 9,939 of record JANHFP010006466.1, read on the forward strand.
TTTTAAAACTATAAAGTAACCAATATTATCATTTATAATACAAACAATCCATTAAAGAATAATGCACAACACAATCCAAGCTTCTTCAACAAGAAATCAGTAAGATCAGACTAAGTACATTCATTCAGATACAATACACTTAAAGTAGTAAAGTTCTCCCTTTCACCCACCAGTTTCATCACAAACTGAAAATTAATATACAGTAGCTATAGGTGCAATTTCATGTTTCCATGTATTTTCCAGTACAGTTCCCACAATATTAAAGTGCTTATGTCACTTATATCATTCATGGTAAGATGTGCAATATCATCATATTTGGATGTTTTAATTCAATGTCAGTTCAGCCAGGATTTTCTATTCAGTGCCAATACGTATTATGTTTTGAAAGCATACCACTTTGACAATGTGTAAAAATATATTTGTTTGCAATATCATTGTTGCTTTATCTTTCCTGTTGCTAACTTATATATCAAGATCTAACATAATGAACAATTTTAAATACAAAGAAGTCTACAAAATTAAAGACAAATAAATTAATTTATATTTAAAAAAGAGGCAGGATTAATATGGACTATTCATAGTACGGGAGTTTTAAATGTGCATAAACTCTTCAGTGAACCGTAATTCACAATTCTATATGTGCAGTATGTAGCTTGTAGATATGTAATGAAGTAACATTTCACAGTTGAATGGCCAATCAGTCTACAACTTAATGCAATGATTTGCCAGTAAAAATTATTAGTACAGAAACAAGAGGGGGGGGGGAATGATATAAAGTTTCTCAAGGGAGATGATTTGCAAGAATTCCACTTTAAGGAAAAAAAGTCTTCAATTCAGAGTGAATAACAATCTTGCTTACTTCAATGTACAAGTCAAACTTGTTTATGTTAAGACTGTTCACTAGGCATGATGTGGAGGCTCATATTCAGCTATGTTCATAAATCTAAAGGCCTATTCATACTCACAAAGATGGGAATCCTTCTTACCAAAAAGTCTAATCAATTCATTCTAATTGAGCATCAACAAGCAGTAGGGCTCCATATGATTGTGTATGAGGGAGATCCAGCTAAGAGAAGATGGGGTATATGTCAGTTCCACATCCAGTTTCCCTTCTGTCAAATGTGCCACTTCCAAATTGCTATGGCTACAGATGTCATTGCCTCTGCTGGTACTGTAAACAGAGACCCACAAAACGTCCTGAGCCCTACAACTGGCAGGATGAAGAGTTTTAGTTTCTGAATATGCGATTAATTTATGGATTTGTAAACACAGTTCATAATAAAAGAAAGAGCTTTTACCAGCAAAAATGGTTTTAGGATAAATATAAAATATTGTAAGTGTTCCCTAACTATTGTGGGGTATTACTATATTCAAGCTTTTAATTAAAGCATTCAATTCTGTCACCCTGGATGCTATAATGTCATTTAAATGGTACCAAACATGAAGCAGAAGGCACTCAGTAGGGGATCATATTGCAAATAAATTTGGATAAAAATGAATGACTATTTATACAAGCTGCAGTCCTTTAAAAGGGTAATATAAACCACTCAAAAATGATTTACATGAAAGACTAGTGGTTATGCCCTTTTCGCTTTCTAAACTAGTATCTGGTGTCTTTTTTACCCCTCAAAACTTACGCAGTCATTTCCACTCTGATAAAGATCACATATTTTTATATAAACTTTAATTCTACTATTTCAGACAGGGGCTTAAATATTACAATGACTACCGCATATTTCAGGGGATTTACTTTCAGATATGCATGGAGTCAAGAGTGTAATCTACCAAGTTTTGTATTAGATGCACATTAACAGAAAAGAGTCCCTTCCTAAAATGTAATCATCTATTATGGCATGGTAACATAAGCAGAAAGCTCTGTTTTCCTGTACAACAAAAATAATTCCCATCTCAATATATGCCTTTCATGTAAAACATGATTATATACAACTGCATAATTCTGTAAAATTAGTTAGGTAAAATAGTTTTAACATTTCATAACAGTGTAGTTTGAAACAGATCTATGCAGAAGCAAAATATCCAAAATACCATGGATGAAACTGTTCAGTATAAAAAAAATATAGAATTAAAATTATTGTATTAGTTTGTACATAATTTTTCATATAATATATTTTAAGGGAGCATCTTCATAATCTAATTGGAAGCAATATTTAAGATTCTGCATTAGTGGTAAGGATAAGCTTGTCAAAATCAGGGGTGTTTGGGACAGCTACAAAGTAGTTGTCATTACTTGTTATTTATATCTATTCCTAAGGAATTTAGAAATCTTCCTTCCAAAAAAATTTAACTTAATTTGAACACAGTTTAGATCAGATACTAAAATACTCCTTGCTCTATCTACAGACTTAAATCTGAAGCACAAAATAATTGTTATTTTACAGACTCTTAACATGCAGGCTCTCAAATTCACTTCAATTAGAAGCAAGCAGTTAAATGGATAAGACTGAGATAACTCCTCCATAATGTGACTACAACAGATTCCATCTGTATCCTCTATACACAGAATTGTAACATACTGAATAAGATGTAGGATTAGGACAGAAAATGAAATATAAAGGTCAGTTTTACATTAATATATTCAAGGGACAGCATGCTATAGGGTTTCTTAAGAACAGCAAATGGAAATGATGGAATTAGCCAGTAAGGTTTATTAAGCCAAACTATTTTAGATAAGGTTTTTGATTTGGTCACATATGAAAACTGCAAAATGTTTATTTCGTGACTGGTAGACAATAAAAAAACTAGAATATGCTTTTCATTAGATAAAAAATATGGGGTTACTTGGGTAACTGTAACCAAGTCTCCTTAGCTTCCAATTTAAAGCAATTTACTTTCCCCAAAAAATCATATTTACATTAAATATTTGTAATAACTCAATTACAAAACTTGAAAATTAGATGTTGAGTGCTTACTATTCCAGAACCTTAAACTATTAGCAAAAGTATAATTATACTACAAATATTATGAAGCACAGATGTTATTGCCTAAAAGATGTAAAATTATATATTCTTACTGGCCTACAATGGAAACATTCCCTGTCTGCTACATATGTAGCCAAATTAACTGATAACCGTTAATGAGAAACTACAACAGAATAACCTACTAATGATCAAGGAAACTGATTCAGACAATTCCGCATAGCAATTATTTTTCAACAATATGGCTTAAATTACCGACAGAGGACCAAATTCTTGTGATCACTCTTAAATTAATATTAACTTTGAATATCTGATATTATTAAGGCTTTCTTTATAACCTATAACAAAACTACTTAATAGAAATTTATATAACACATTTAGAATATAAAATATAAATGTAAAATGTAAACTACTGATATTTACCATCTATTATCCACCAGTTTAAAACTGAATTCATATCAGCCCAAAGTTCTATTGAACTGAAGGAAATAAATGTAAGGACATTTTTTTTACAAATTCATCCTTTTCTCTACAATTCCCAGTATCACTTTCCATACTATTTAGGATGTAAAGAGGGGAAAGAGTTAAATGAAAATCAATATTCTGTTATCCTTTCCTGCAAAAAAGTTTTTTACAATGTTAATCTTTTTTCTACAAAGCAAATCCAATCATTCCATTTCCAAAGCCAAACCTGTATAATGAATACCAAATTATTTTAAAAGTAGTTTCAGACATTAGAGTACACTTTATACCCCTTTTCCAATAAGTAAAACTACTTTTGATTAACTATTTCATTATTCATTCTCTAATAGAACCTCCAAAGCACAAGCTTTTCTTTCTATGGCTCATTTCTAGTTCATAAATTTAGAGGGGAAATATTACATATTAACATGGTAAGAATATTTGACCATGAAAAGATTAACACCTTTAGCCAAGTTTAATAATGCAGAACATGATTATCTCTCATTTAAAAAATCTGTTAAATTAGAATAGATTTTAAATATGTACTCCTTAAAAATATTATTAGCTCCAGTTTTAAAAATATATCAAATACTCAAGAATAATACAGTAAACTCTTAGTTTAATGGACTTCAGTTAGATGGACTTTTGAAATAATGGTCTAATTTCTTGTTCAGACTCCAATGCAGGGGTTTTTTTTGGGTGTGTGTGTGTCAAATGAAGGATTTTTCTGCTAAATTATTTTACTGCTAATAACGTCATTGTGGAATATGTAATTATGCAAACAGTTTAAATTCATAAAAGCGATATAAATTTAGATTTAATGGATAACCCCTCATCCTAAACGGTCTATTAAATTCTGATTTTAGTATAATAATTTTCTGCTATTCCATGAGAGATATGGCTCAACATTATGGCTGCATGACAAATTTTCAATTAAAATATGTAAGAATGTAAAACTCAGTCAATTCAACCAATGCAAGTTATATCCAATATCAGATAGGCTTTGTTTGTTTAACTGTAAATTCCTATAACTACCAGTTAATCTCATTAGTTTTTTTCTTTTACTAACTACAGAATAATTTTCCTGAGTAACATTATAAAATACCTGGTAATTCTACCAAAAGTATAAAGACAAGAAAATGCAGAACAATATAAACCAAGGATCACAAGTGCAGGAATGTTGTTGCTTTTCATTATATTTGGCCCTCAGTAAAAATCACTGCAAAAATTTAGGTATCTAAAATATTCTGAAGGACAGTAATTAAGTTTTTCAGCCCATAGACGTAGCCCTCATCTTGCGCATTGCTAGGGAATACATGAGCAAAATCTATCATCCGGACTTCAACTTCTCCATTTCCTGGAAGTGATGCGGGCATTTGGCTGAAAACTTTTTCCAGCTGAGGTATAACATTTCCGTTCAAATGTTTTTGTGAAAAGCAAGGACTGTGCTTCCATAGATGGTCTCTTAACAAAAACTGATTCTGGTGCCTGTTGTGAAAAGTATACGTTTTAGAAAAATCTTTGTCATCTGAAGTCTCTACCTCCTCCATTTCTGAGGCATTGATGATATGAATATTGTTGTTGCATTCCAATGTGTTATCTGTACTATCACTTGGCACTTGGTCCTTGGCTACTTTGTTCTTCTCAACCAGACAGCCATCACTTAAGCAAGGAGACCAACCATCATAGACAAATAGTAAAGAACTTGCATAAAAGTTAAGCTGCTTCTGGTTCTCAAACCAGTGCAATATTTCTTTAATCTTTTGAATACTAACAGCTATGGCATCTTTTCTCAGGGTGAATCCATTATAGAAAAATCGAGAAAGACCTACAAAACAAACAAACAAGCACATTAACAGACAAATATCTTAATCTAACAGAATTCAGGATTAAATTGGCACTACAAAATTCAGTAATATTAAGTAACATTGCCCTAAACTTGCATGCTTAATTTTCAAAATGAATTGCAGAAATTTAAGGTGAAATGATAAATGAGAGGCTTGAAATAATCAGAAGTTCATACAATTACAATTATATGGTAATTGTATATATACTTCTGGTTCTATAACTCAATTTTATATAATGGTCAAAGGAATTAGTGAACTCTTTAGAATTACCTGCAACCTTATAGCTTTGTGTCCTGCAAGGTGATCTGTTTTAGTTTTAGTAGATTAAAAAAAATCATTATATATTCTTACTGAATAGATTGAACTAACTAATTTTTCACTCTTCAGAAAACCTGAAACAAACAGCAATGTTTTCTGGAGAGGAAAAGATTCCATCGTCAGGTCTTCTCATGCTTACTACTCTTTTTGAGTGTCTTCCTTATAATGCAAATTATTGTAGACCTCGTTTTTGGGATCGTTTCTGTTGGGCAACCATTGCTGGCAGAATAAAAATGGTATTATACTTCTCAATTTATATACTGTTGATCTGACTAGAAATTGAGGGTGGCCAAATTTTTAGCAGTGATTTGTTGCCCTTTCCACTCTGCTAATTATCAACAACCCCTTTTCTGAGTTTGGCAGAAATTCCTTTCCATTAGCTTATGGTTCGCTTCCATAACCCAGTGCTGGACAAAGAAAGCCTTCAAATTCACTCCAAATTACCATCCAGCGATTGGACTATTTGATTCAACTTTTATTGTTTAAAAGTTCATAATCTTAGAGGACTTCACATTTTTATTCAAAGGCAGTGCAATATGATTGCAATAAACATGACACACTGATTTCTTCTGAGTGATCTTTGTTTAAGCAGAATTTATGTATCTATTAATAGGGCCTAGGCAGGGGTTCAAATCCCTAGTGCCATGTAATGGGGTGAGCTCCCGTTACTTGTCCCAGCTTCTTCCAACCTAGCAGTTTCGAAAGCACATAAAAGTGCAAGTAGAAAAAATAGGGACCGCCTCTGGTGGGAAGGTAACAGTGTTCCGTATGCCTTTGGCATTTAGTCATGCCGGCCACATGACCACTGAGACGTCTTCAGACAGTGCTGGCTCTTCGGCTTTGAAATGGAGATGAGCACCGCCACCTAGAGTCAGAAACAACTAGCACATATGTGCAAGGCAAACCTTTACCTTTACTGTAATAAAAAGAAGAACTAGGTCCATTCCAACACTGTTATTCTGTAAACGTGAAAAATGTTTTACCCTCAGGCATGCACAGCAACAAACATGCCAACATGTTTGCAGTCTTCTAATGTTTTGTCTGTTCTGTGTACAAGAGCCTTTTCTTTTTTAAAAAAAAAATGGAACTGACATGGTGGTGTAACTAAAACAAGCTGCTATTATTAGTCCACAATGCACTTATTGTGAAGTGAATTTAATTTAGTTAGCACAGGAGACTCCTGCCCTTCTGTTAATAAAGCATTTCTATGGTGGTGGCAAATAGTCATGACAAGAGTCAAACTGAGGTATTATTTCCAAATGGAAAGAAAATGTTTATTAATTTAACATGCCAGTCTACAAGGAAGCATCTGATTGCAGCTGTGATTTGATATTTTAGTAGGTGAAGGTCAAAAAGATTGTCAGTTCAAAGAAAAATCCCGAAGTCTGATTCCCAGAATATGCCAAGCTTATCCTTATTATATAGTTTGGTTTAGTTGTCTCTATTAATAACCAAACTCTAAAATTAACTTTTAGACAATGAAATTTGTCTTAATATTTAGTGGAGACTTATGACTGCAAGAGGCATTAAAGATTACTGATGCTGCAGTTATTATTATGTTCATTTGAAAAGAAAAAAAAATCATGTTTTCTGTTTGGGACGCAGATTTGTTATTGAATTATTTTTTTTCTATTTATAATTTAATGGCCAGTGGTAGTTCTAGTGCAGGGGTGTCAAACTCGCATCATCATGGTGGTGACGTATCACAACTTTTTCCCCTTTGCTTAACTGAGTGTGGGTGTGGCCAGCATGTGACACATCCAGCTCCCTGGCTGGGAGTTTGACACCCCTGTTCTAGTGTTTCTTAGAAAGACTGTTATGTAGAGCTGGATAAGAAATTTATGCATACATATATTGTGCATTAATTTTGTATTTGCTGTATATAGAGGAACGATTCTGAAGTGTAGTGCCTATTAAAAACTGTTTAATTTCCCATATGTTTCACTAAAGCTGGCAATATACTGTAACAAGTTCCATCTTGACCTGCACATTTGATTAGTAATGTAAAACTGATTTTGGGCAGAAACCAACATGACAAATTTTAATAGGAAGAAGTACAAAGTCCAATATTTGGATAGGAAAAATCAAAGGCATTGGCAATAGCATGGGGGAGAGCACTTTAAGCAGCAGCATATGTAGGAAGGATCTTGGTGTCTTAGTTAAACATGAGCTACAACTGCAAAACAAGCAAATACAGTTTTAAGATGCATCAATAGAGAAGGTCAGGGTCAGGAGAAATAATTGCTCATCTCTATTCTGTATTGGTAATAATATCAAGTCCAGGGCATGCATTTTTGGAATAATATTGGCAAAATGGAGCAGGTCCAGAAGAGGTTGATGTTAAGGAAATAAGGGGCGTGGAAGAATAAAAATCTCTGAAATAGTTGGAAGCAACTTATTCAGTGTTTATTTTATCTGACTGTACATTCCTGTTGATGTTTTTGGTGGTGAGCTGTCCAGAGTTGATTGGAGTCAAGTGCTATCCTAGTCAAATGAAATAATTATGCAATAAATAATTTATTCGGAATGGAGAAGGAGCAGCATGAAAACTCTGCTGCAGTATCTGAAGACAGGTCTTGTGGAAGACAGTGCAGGATTATTAACTTCAGGACTTGCTCCAACAGAAAAGACAAGAAATAATAGGTTAAACTGATAAATAATAGATTTTAGTTGGCTATCTGAAAGAAGTTCCTAATGGCAGAGCTGTTCAACAATGAAACAGATTGGCATAGGAAACAGGAGGCTCTCATTTGCTGGATACGCCTATCGGTTGGCCATGCTGTTATATTAGATATAGTGGATTCCTGTATTTAGGCATATGGTATATTATAAGATTCTACAATATACATGTATATTCTAAGATTCTATGGTTAAAGTGGTAAATTCACTTTTCAGCAAATTGATGCAAAGTCATTTAGCTGCTCTTATTCTCCCTGCCCCAATGTCTAGATACCAATTTATGTAAAAGTATTCTGCTCTTGATTTGATTTAAGTCCTATAAAGTCAAGTATTTACTCCTATCGTGTTTCCCAAAAATAAGACTATGTCTTATATATTTTGTTGAACCCTGAAATAGGTGCATGGCCTTACTGCCATGTGCTCAAAAGCCCAATAGGGCTTATTATCAGGGGATGTCTTATTTTGGGAAAAACAGGGTAATGGCCACAACCACTTGCTGGGAAAGAGAGATGGAGAATGACCAACATTCCCATTACAATTATGTTAGGCTGTAGCTCAGTAGAAGAAAAATATATTCTGCATACCCACAGACCCATATTCAAGCTCAACCATCTCCTGTTAGGATCAAGAAAGATTATAGAGAACTGCTGCCAGTTAGTATAGAGAATGCTAAGCTATTTAAGATGATAATTAACTTGGTATCACTTTGATCTGAAAGTAATAACCAGGAATACATTTTCTCAATGTATTACATTTCAGGATGTAAAAATATCTCTAGTGAGAGAGTATCTAACTGACATGTATGATTCCAAGACTAGACCTTTTACTATTCAACCCTGGGATCAATCTGAAAGGGTGGGGGAAGTGGTTTTTTTTAAAAAAAAAATCAGTACAGTATTCCCAAACTGTCTTTCTTATATAATTAATGTTACATTTGTTTGAATTTCTGTCTTGGCTTATTGAATCTGATGCTTTAATGGAAACAATTTTCAACCAAATATTGCTGAATATGAATAAAAGTGTTCTTTGCGACCCAAGCAATATTCCTCTATAATTCTTCAATAAAATAAATTAAAGTATGCTTTTCTGGCAAAAACACTGACCCAATGTTTATGGATGATCTCAAGTGTCTTGAAATAAAATTAAATGTGTCCAAAAATACATGGAAGGAACAGAATTGCTATGAATTGCTATGATATTGACAGGAATGGGCATCTGGATGTCATTTTGAAATTTTAATATGGTCAGAAATAGTACTGCACAGTTGGCCATTGCTATAAAATGACAAGTTTTCCCTGAGCACAAATCTCATATGTCCTGATTATCCCTGTTTACCAAGGAGTGATCGACAGCTCAGATTTTCTAGGATAAGAAAGTTAAATTGCATTTCTAGGTTGCTTCTGGGAAGAAGACACCAGAGATGCATTTAAAATACTATACAAATTCCATTTCCCGGGGCTCCAATGAGTAAGATGCTGTTTGAATAGAATAGTGATTCTATTAGAAATTGAAATTCTAAGAATAGAATTTAGGGAGATTTTGCTTAAACAGTTTTTTTATTCTTTGGAAATAGTTTGTGTTTCTCTGTAGAAGTATATTATTTATATGTTCTATATGTGAACAGCTCCAGTTTAATATCCTTGCAATTATTTTACAAGTTGGTGAACATAACTGTCATGTTATGAGTGCATGAGTTTTATTCCATGTTAAGTGAAACTGGTCATAAAAACTGAGTCTTTCTTGTTCTCCCCATCCCTCTTCAGAAGATAAACAAATACAATTTTAATTTCATATAGCCTGCTATTACTAATCAAAGTACAATGTTAATTGGAGTAGGGATGGTCTACTCCCCCAATCTTCTAACCTTACTATTGAGTAAGGGAATAATTCTATCACTTCTATCAAAATATTCTGGAATTCATCAACAACATCTAAAATCTTTAGTCCATCTGAAATCTGCCTAAGTATTTTTGTTCTTAAACTGATACAAATATTTAGATATAGGTTCATTTTATTTCAGGTGTGGACATTTGTTTGCAAATTAGAGGTACTCGCAGAATGTTAAAAAGTTTGGACATCTTGCAGAAACTAATTTTTTAAAAAATGTTATTTTGCTCTTAATGTTTTTAACTTAAACAACAAATGAAGCAAATGATCTTTGAAATTATTTTGTAAGATTTGTTTTCTTTCTTATTTTTGTACTTTAAATTGATGAGATATATTTACAATAGCAATGGAATTAATATGGTGCCAAAATCTGTTCTATAATTTTTAAAAGGTTTTCTTCTCTTGCACCCCAAAAGCAGTTTTGTTCTTCTATCTTATTTTTAATATTTTTCATTTTAAAAAGAAGTATCTTGATAATGTTTTGCAACAATGCTGTTGATATTGCTACTTAGGTTTCCATTACTCTAAACTTCCAATGAGAAAAATTTCCATAGGAGGTTAACTCCAGAAAGTATCTTCTTGAACTCTTATGGAAGGGACACCTGGGCAAATGCAATGTGCTGGAGATAATATTGCAGATATAAGACAGGATTCTCAGACATTCATAGTCAGATGTTAAATAAGTGATGAGGAGGGAATTTAAACAACCACATTTTCTGCAATGCTCTAGATGGATTATATGCAGTATAATTTGCCGAATTTCCTGCACAAGTTTGCATGTAATAAACATTTTGCATCTATTCCTTCTTTCCTTTTTTTTCTCCTCTTAAAAGGAGTATATTTTTTTCCATTCTGAAATCACTAAACTTTTATAAAGGAAAGAAGATGAAAGGAAAAAAAAGAGAGGAAAAGAAAAGAAAGTGTCCATTAAGAAATGTCCATTAACTTTAAAATATGGAAGCATATTTCTTCTCAGAACTCTTATAAAGAGGCATTTGCGTCAATTTGATATTGCTTCCACAGCACTAACTACTTCCTTGAGCACTGAAGTCATTTATCATCTGACCTGGCCACCCACAACTTAAATTGAAAAACTTTTAGTTTATGATTTGTGATCCTGGATTCTATGTAAGAGTTGATTTGAGTGATTCTCTCATCTGCAAGAGAACTTGCTTCATTTGGTCTAAGAGCTCTTAACATATTTCTACTAAAGCTATTTATTTTTAATCAATTCAAAATGCCTGTCAATGAACTTCCCAGCTTGATTTTATCTGTTTATATAAGCCACATAAATTGAACTCTTGCACAATCCTCACTTCCTATCCCCTGGGATCAAGCAAACCATAATGTTTCCCCTTACATTATAATCAAATATAAAGCTCCTTTAGAAAATTCCACAACCATGGTCACAGGATCTAAGAAAAGTGCCCAGGTGCAACAGTTTTTAACAGGAAATTATTATTATTATTATTATTCATTTATTCTTTCATTAATACCACCAC
>JANHFP010006469.1:0-12463 GCA_032468135.1 Calamaria suluensis
ACAAAACACATTGCTCAGTTTGTCTCTGGGTGCTTTATCTTTTGGGTGGAAACAGTCATTTCAGCAGTTCCAAGAAAACTCCATGGCCCTGTGCACTATTCAAGTTATCCGCATATAACTTGAATCGTGCACTTTATCTGAGGGGACAGATAAACCTCCAAGTGGCTTCAACAATTCTCAGAAAGAGTGCTAATGACCAGATGACTACAAGGGAGATAAATCCTTCCATATCCACCACTCATTCAGAACTGAAGAAGTTTCTTGGATGAGAAACGTTTTCAAGCAAAACCTAAGAAGTCCAGTTGCCTTTTGAAACAGATAGTTAGATAGTGTCATTGATACAGTTTGGGCAAACTCAGTGAGATAGTAGGACAAGGGGGCATGCCATGCTATATATCCATCAGGTTGCAAAGAACTGGACATGACTTATTGACTGAATAAAAACAACAGCACTAAACTTGCTTATAATCTGTATCTATATATCTACTATAGATATAGTCAATGCTCTATCTATAGTAGATGTAGCTGAATGCTTCTTGCTTAAGATAAATTCTTCCTTCATCTTCCACCCAGGTATGCAATTGTACAGATGCCATATAATTTTCTAGCAATGTTCAAATGTTAGGTTAATTGACTTATAGTTACTTGTATCTTTTCTTATCTTCTTACCTTACCTTAATCTTTCTACCTACCTACCTAATTTATTTCATTGTCAGAGTGTTTATTTTATTTATCTATTTATTTGGCAAATGTATACACCCACCCATCTCTCATACATGACTCCAAGCAGCATACTAAATTGAAAACATAAAAACAATATAAAGTATTTGTTGGAGTCAATCTGATCTCAAGAAAAGGCAGATACCATGTGTTGTGGTAGCCTATGGAGTTGGCAGCAGATTCAGACAGTGAGGAGGCTGGGGAGGAACATGGGCCAGTCCTGGATTCTGGGTAAGGCTTGGATAAGGGCTCTGCATCGGAGGCAGAGATGGGGCCAGGGCCATCTGAAAGTTATGTGCAGACTCCAGAGCCTCTAGAGTTGGACATCAGAGAGGCAGAGAATCAGGGGGAGCCTGTTCCTAGTGCGCGCATGCGCAGAGCTGCCAGAAGGCAAGAACAAAAGGGATGACTCGGAAGTAAGGCTTGGAGATGATTGGCTCCTCCCATAAGACATAAAGGAAGAGCAAAGGCATGCGGGCCTTTGCAGGAAGCGACGTTGAAGATGGTGTTGTCTTGTACTTTGAAGCGCCGTTTTTGACTCTGTGTTTCCTTGTGGCCTTGCCAAGATAATTGCCAATTAGGTCTTTGGCAGCCTGTCAAAGAAGATAAAGGATGCCTAGGCCAGAACACCATGTGAGAAAAGCTTCTTCTCATGGATCTCGTCAGATGACATTATTTTGTAAAAGAGACCCTCAACATACCCTTCCTCCTGGACCTGATGGAATGGGTAGATATGATTAAGTAAAAAATCCTTGAAATAATTCATGGCACCCTGCTGCCCCTTTTATATACTGGTAGGAGGACAATAAATGCTACCTTCTACCCCAGTTCTCTGCGATCATACCTCTATGAATTGGTCTTTATCCTCCTTACTAAGCACATATAAGCAAATGAACCAGTGATCAAGAAATATGTCACAGAACATAACTTAGAAAAGTAGCAATAAATCCCTTATAAAAGATATTTGGATGCTGTGATGTGTGTCTAAAAATCACAATGTATCTAAAAATGTGTGTCTACAAAAATCACAATAATTCAGACAATAATTTTCTCTGTGGTACTCTATGAAAATGAAATTTGACCATTAAGAAAAAGGATGGAAAGAATACTGATAGGAAGTTCTATTATGCGGCCATTAAGAGTAACACCACTTGATAGCATAAGATCTTTATGGGATAATGAGGTCGTGGGAGACACAATCCTATTGTAAAAGGGAACCTGGCTTTGAAAAGGAAAAGAAAACACATATAAATCAGTATGTTACTAATGTTATTTATTGTTGCCTTAAAAAAACCTAAATATGAAAAGATTAAAAGGCAAGTGGTTAATTTTCCTGATTACCAACCTGGGCATTTAAACTCAGTAAATAATCATCCTATTAAATTACTTATAACAAGGGTTAAATTTATCATATTTTTCTGAGGTCTACAAAATATGTATAAATTTCTTGATTGGGTTTTGATACAAACATTTCCACTGAGAATACATTTTTATCTGAGATGTTGACAGGCTGGCTTTGGCTCATTTTCTAATTTGTGGACAGCATTTAACTAAAGTTTTCAGCAGGGAGATGACAACACAGACATTTCTATTTTGAATAAATAGGCTCAGAAGCATCTACATAATGACCTTGTAATATACGGAGTAGATTGGATAAACATTCCTCTTCTGGAGGTGCAAAAATTGTATTTTAGAGGACAGATATAGCCAACTTAGGATTCAATCTTTATTTGCATTATTATACAGAACCAAATATCAGAAATAACTCATTTAACTCTCAGGAATTTATTGCTAAGTAAAGATCTACAGGATTGCAGACTGAGATACTAATTACAAAAACAGATGGCCATTATTGGATCTCTTGTATCTTTATAGAAAATAATTTCAGGTCTCCCATTGTAGATAGTTTGATTTTTTTAAACACAGGTTTTCACTGTTATTTGTTGTCTCTGTTTATGATATCCTTTTTCAATTTTAGAAGCACCAACATCACAAGTTTGAGAATTTCCAACTATTCACCCCACAATTACACAATCATATCTTCCAATAAGATATAATCCACCAAAATACAACTAAAAATAAATAAATAAATCAAACGGTATAATATATACCCAGTCATTGACATTTTTTTCTAACTTAGGGTTAATTCATCTATAGTATTATTCTACAATTATCACTGATTGGTTATTAATATGAACCTGTTAGAATTAGTCTGCGCTATTGGCTAGTAGCACTTTCTGTTAGAATTTGTCTGAGCTATTGGCTAGTAGCACTTTCTGTGCTTTTAGGTTTTGGGTTAATTGTTTTAATTAAGTCATTTGATTTCAACTTCACTGTTTTATGTTATTTACTATAAGAAATAGTGTCTATATAAATTAAAATTACTAAGTCATAGATGATAAAACCTGGCAAATGCCAGGTTGAGGATGGGTGTTCTGCACTGCCAATGATATAGACTTATCTGACACTTGTGTTATTTCCTAGAAACATTCCATGCATTCTCCCTCACCTTGCCACAATACTTTTACAATATATATTACTCATCCTGATCTTTTCCAGTCATTACATATCATCTACTGAATCATTATTTGTATATTATATTTTGTAAAATTGTTTTCTAGAAAATCTTAACACTTATAAAGTACAACAGAGATGGCATACAGTTTGCCCTCTAAGAGTGCTTGCCAACTCCTATGAATCTTATTCTGCAATGAATATACAGGTTTAGAGAAGCATCTCTCAATTCACATGGTATGATAACAAGACTCAAGAGGCTTGCCTGGGAGCACAGTGTGAATGAACTGTGCATCCTAAAACTGTTTTAAAATCTACTACAAAATCTAGGATTCCAATGTCATCCACTGTCTCATGTGAGAGAAAAAAGAAGAGTGATACGGAAATAAATTGAGTTCAACAGATAAATAAATTTTGTAAGTGTATTTATCCTGCCATGTTATAAGTTGTTTTAACTATAATTTCTAGAATAAGCCACAATGGTAGTTTTGATCCATCTCACTAAACCAAAATCAGGTAGAAAACTTCATAGCTTACCATGATTTAGTAACTCAGTCAATGTTATTTCAAAACAAAAAATCAAGGTTTGCATCTCGCATTATCCTTATTTTAAAAAATGCTTGCATTTCTGATTACAAATGTTGGATTAAGCAGATGTCTGAAATAATTCAAGAAACTTTGTTATGTATTTAATTTCTCAGCCTAAAATTCAAAGCTGGAAATTGTACTATTTTAAAAGTTCTGTAATCTCTAAAGCTCAATAGTTGAGATTAATTTTTGTTAACTTACTGTAGATGGCTTACTCTGTTCTACATATCTATATTAATTTTAGAATAAGACAAAAATATGCAGTTGAATACATGAATCACAGTACTTACATAAACCATTGTGTTATATGAATCAAGATAATAGGAAGCTTTTGGGAGTAGGGAGTTGACCAATAATTATGTTAAAAAGTATACAGTATATTTTTCTTTTCTCTTAGGAGACATTTTTGAAGGATCAATTCATACTGATGCAGGTAAAATAAATTATAATTTCACACCTCTTGTCACCTGTAGAAATATAATGAAATGTCATTCTGTAATTACAAAGGACGGGGAAGTTATCAAGCAATAAAATATGGAATTAGGGCAAACTACTAGCCTGAGGATATAGTTTGTATAAAAGGTTATTCTTCATAATTCATATGTTGTTAAAAAAAAAATTTAAACCATGGAATGCCACAGGAGAAATGAGGTCCTGCTAAAAGCCATGTTTTTCCTGCACTTTCATAATGCTTATGTTTAAAGAATGGAAGAGCGGAAGTACAGTGAGGTGGAACGGTTAGTGACCAGATTGATCATGGGAACAAATCTGCTGGTAGTAACCTTGTTTAATGATATGTTGCTGGGCTCAGCACCTTCCTGAGGCTGTGATTCTTCACTGGCTGGGCCTGCATGATGGATCACGGTAGGAGTGTGATGGTGCAATCACTCACTGGTGGTCACCGACACCTGCACCAGTCTGACACCCATCCCCTCTGCATGTATCAGCTGGCGCGATCAGCCTTTTGGGATACGCAGCCATTCCACCAAGTAGCTCATGGAAGTTCCTTTATGTATGTACTTTGGAGGAGGATAATTCCTTTTGCATTAGTTTAATAGAGGCAATGATTTAATTAGCCCAGACACTATCTGCAACTCAGCAAGCTTAAAAAATGATAAATGGATTCAGAGAGGGAAAGGTGTTATAGATATGTACCCTAAAATACAGAAGCAGTTTCCTATGAAAGCATCACTGCAAATCCTGTGTAGTTATATTTGCTTTCTGTACCATATATAGAAATGGAAGAGATAAATCTCAAAGGCAAAATGCATTTCAAAAGATATGCCATCAGGAGCACTACAATGTATGTAATAAATTTTAAAACAATTAAGACAGGCAACTAATCATACATGCATAATACTAAATTCTCAGTGATGTGTGACATCAAATGAATCTAGAATATAATAACTATGAATAACCTAGATGGAAAATGTTGTTTCTGCCATAATTGGTGCTTTGGAAAATGACTTGCTTCAATTTCTATTGAATCGGGGACCTCAATACTAGGCAAACACCAGAGCATAATGTGAGAATAAGACAAATTGCTTCAACTTTCTTTTCCCATTAAAATAGGAAAAGTTTCAGAAAAACAATATACATTATCGAGACGATGAGATCTACTTATATAAATTGGTGCAAGAACTGTAAACTTAGGTTTCTTTAACTTGGAATTTTCTAGAGATGTATCTATAAGCCATGTTCCTTTAATTGTACGGTTGCACTCGTCTGTGTAAAGAATGTACATTTATCCACATGAAATTCAGTCCTTGATAAGAAATATAAATGAATGCAACAGGAATGGGATTCTTAGCTGCAACTGTGGAAAAACAAGTAAGGAATTGAATATGGTTTGAAAGAAAACACTTGGAATAAGTATAGTGACATGATCTGATCATATAATGCAAATGAATAAGGATCAAATTGGAAAAAAATACATGAAGAGTGAATGAGTAGAGACAAATGGGAAGATCAAGAAATTGTTGTTGGACAGAGCTAAAGATACCTTAAAAAGAAAGGTGAAGCAGCTAAAGAACATATAAATACCCTGTTTTCTCCAAAATAAGAGAACCCCTGATAATAAGCTCAATCAGCCTTTTGAGTGCATAGCAGTAAGGGTTCAAAAAAATATAAGACGGGCTCTTATTTTCTAGGAAACACGGTATATATATATTCAGGTGTACAGTATGTAAACAATGCAGAAGCAAGGATGGCTTGGAAAAACAGAAAATATGGACACATGGTGAATGAAATTGCTGTAAACAATTTTTAAAATATGTTCTTTTTTACATTATACCTTTATTTGTTTTAATATTTCTCATTCTTCTGTACCGCTGGATACATTTTTCTGTTTTAAATTAAATTTTTAAAATGCATTGTGTAAATGCATGTACATCAGCATTTTAAACTAATATGAAAGTAAGGTTGTGCATATCTGCAGCAAATGTGATTGGGTATTATTGAATATATCCTATTTTGCATTGTTTTAGTAGCATGCAGCTGTTTAGACAATGAAAATATTTTTGCAGCTGTAGCATCTGGCTGCTTGGCACATTCTCTCAGTTGATGTATTGGAAGCTTTGGGCGGTATCTGTGTTTATGAATGTAATAGGCTGCCAATCTAAATTCCCAATGGTTTTCATATTTCCTCTTAGACGATATTTACATTTGTGTGTACAAAAGCTTGTGAAACAAAAGTATTTTGTTTATGCATGAGCCTATAAACTACTCCCTTTCTGACACATAAACCTCTTTATCCATTGTAAGCATTTAATTCACTAATATAATAAAAAATCTTTTATATGTGTATACTTGATAATGACTGCTTTGTGTTTTAAAAAAACAACAGAAGATTCACTGAAATTTTATGGTTATAACTGTTTCTAATGAATATGGAAGTATCTTAATTTAAAAAACTAACCAAACAGAAATTTCTCCTGAACAAGTCTATGGAAATGAACTAGGTTTGTTCAAGTACAATAGTTCCCCCCAAAAAACATTTGAATGGGATTAGCATTAGAAAGCTTCCTGGTGAATTACAAAGCCTGCTTTTTGTTCCATCTTATTATTTAAATAGAATGGAAACAGTTGTTTAAGAATAAAAAAAATATTTGAGCCGGACTTATTCAGAAAAAGCTGCATATGAAGAATAAAACGTTTTGTAGGATAAATTGAAAGGAGGGGAGATTCTGGAATTCTGGAGATCCAACTTCTAATTCATTCATAATTTTCCTTTTTTCTCCTTTTTTTATATTCATAACAAACCTTTTCTGAAATGATGCTTTGCCAATAGGATGCAGTCTAAAAGTGCTGTGAATCCTATAGTTCCAAGTCAGTATGTCCTCTGAGTGGGGCACCAGCTATTGTTTTGCAGTTTCAAAACAATCTGTGATGGCCTGCAGCCAAATTAAGCCCTCATACTGTGCAAAATATGTTTGCTGTAATTTCAAAGAAAAAGCTTTCATAATTTTTCTGGGCATAAAAATGATATTACACTTAATTATTCTCTAGATTTTAAAATAAAAAATGAACACTATGGCAATAGCGCTTTTATACTCAAACGTGGAACAAGGAAATTCAGCTTAGGAAAAAAATGTATTTTTTTAAAAAAGTAGCACTTTATCCTTTGAAGAAATTCCCTTCTCCTATATAAATTGCCTCCATTGAATATATATGTGGTTTTGTGTATCAATGTCTTGCTAATTTTAGTAACTTATAACATATTCTTCACTTATGTTTTCAAATATATTTTGAACTTTCTGACATAATTCACTGAAGACCCTCTAACACTCCATTAAACAAAACTGCCAACTTTAAAAGTAGGAATCCCTTTACGTAAATTACACTGCCTTTGGCCATTTCAAAATGAATGAAAAATGGAAAGACACTACAGTTGTGCTGAACACTGGTGGAGTAGTTGTCAACTCTGATTTTACATCAATTAGACAGGATTTTGAATGATCACAGATAATAGAATCTAAACTCCCATGCACAGCTGGATAAAACTGTTAAATATTCCTCCTGCATAAATTAACATATATCCTTAAAGCAATAACAGTTCTTGACATAGATTTAGTGATCAATGGGAACAGATTTTCAACATATTTCCCATTTGCAACCAAAGAACAATGGTCACTAGACATGTGTGTCTGGGTGCTTGTGTGGGCATTTTCATTTTCTATAATATCCTGCAATAGCCTATTTTAACTAGTTATTCTCATCTTCCCATCAGCAAAATAACTTTCTAATGCAGTTTGTGTGAAATCTGATTTAACAATTTAAACTGTAATAAAGCTGCACATTTTCCTCAAATATAATGACCAGCAAAACAACAAAGATTAGAACAGCAACAAATTTCAATGAAAACAATAACTGTGTCAGACTAGCCAAAAGTAATTCTTTTATTAACTACCTTAAACATCCAAAAAGCAGAGCAAGAGTGATTTCTTCTTCTAATTGGATTTGCTGTGCGGTATTTAATATTTTCTTGAAATACAAGACCGAAAAGGTAAAACAAAACATCCTATTAATTAAATGAAACTAGCTTTACCTCTGCTGCAAGTAATCATTCTAACACGCCTGATTTAATCAGCTCTTTGGTAGTTGGATTATTACAAACAAGTTAGACCTAGAAGCTATATTTAACTTTTAGGAAAAATGACCTTTGGTTGCACATGGAGAACAAAAACTTCTAAGCCTCACTGAATAGCCAGTCTTAGCAAGTTTCTATCTTTTTTTCTCTCTTCCCTACAGGTAGTATGACATAGTGCTGGAATGACAGGGCCCCATCTGAACCATGCCCAGCTCCCGAGTCTACACAACCCCACTCTATCAATCATGGCAGGATAATGCATACAGGCTGCACCTGTGACAGGAAATGATTGAGTGTTGAGCACAGGGCCTGCCTCGCCTCTCGCTTTGTGCTTTTGTATTTCTCCAGGGCCACTTTGAGAATGTTCAGAATTTAGAGCAGGGGGTAAGAAGGAACCACAAATTCAATGCATTTTATTTAAATTTCTTTTGATTAGTCAACAGATTTCCTAGCGAAGGACTTGCAGGCTAACAAGACCGAGACTTGGTCAAAGTGCTGCCATGCTTCAGGAAATAATTGTATTAAAGCGCAAGCAATTTATTAGAGAAGTAGCAAATGTTGCTGCCACTCTATTTTATTTCTCTTAGCAAAATGAGAAATTTCCCTAGGAATCATCAACTGCCCACTTTTGGGATATAAATATGTAAAATATAAAGTTATTAAGCCAACTCCATAAAAAATAAAAACACAAGTGATAAAGTAACACACAAAATATTTTTTATGTTTATTTAATATAATTTTAATGTTTCCAATTTTGGGGAAAGTAGCATCTTAAAAGCCAATTGTAATTTCACAGTTGATTTTTTAAATTTCTGTTTCTTTTTAAAAGCTGCGTGTATAATTTTATATACACAGATTGATCATATATAAATGCCATTTGTTTGTAAATCAAATTGTGAAAATTGTTCAAATAGTAATTGTAAATATGCAAATTTGAGGTGATGGTAGGTTAGACAGATGATCTTGGTAAAAAAATTAATTACCTGGAAAATCCTTGGAAAATATGAGAAATATTAAAGACATATTTTCGATTCAAATGCTCGTTTATTTTAACAACCAATTTTGCAAGCACTAACACCGTTTTCAGTTGATATGTTGACATCACTCTCTCAAATAACACATTCTTAATTAAAAAACCCTCATTCTTAATCGCTTATGAAAATAAGTCATTCAAGATCAAAACCAAGTAATTTCTAGAACGCTCTGCTCATTTTTCAGGGATCTTGAAAGCCTGTATTACTTCATTGTTAGAAATGCTTGCCAAATAGTTTCATGAATCGCCCAGCCCCTTTTGTTAAATGCTTAAATGGCTTGAAAAAGCCGGTGTTTTTCAGATCCATTAATCAGTTGGTATTTAGCAAATCATACACAATTCTGTGACTAAAATGTAAAGGAGATGAATATTTAAGGTATCTTGTCTCACGTCTTTCGCAACTACTGCACTATTTATTGATCGCTAACAGGAGGTCCTTCCGAACCAGCATTTGTTGTGCATTTGTACGAGTTTCTTATAAAGTTTTACTCTTCCCGATTAATCACCATCCAAAATTAAAGTTAGCTTTAACACGGGCACATCAAGCAAGGGAAGGGTTTGTGTGTGTGGGGGACAGCAGAGGGTTGCCGGCTGGAGGCCTCTGCCCTCGCCCCTTTATTCTTGCAAGCAGCTGCCAAAGGAAGCTTGCAATATCTTCCTTTCTCTCTTAGAAGAATCCATTCCCTTGTCCGCCTCGAGCCTCTTTTATTCGCCCGCGGAAAGCCGAGAGAAGGCAGACTCGCGGCGGGGACGCTTTTCCGAGGCCGCTTAAAAATAACGCCTCTCTTTTTTTTTCCCCGCCATGGGCTTCGCGCCCTTTTAAGCTGAGCCCGCCGAACTTTGCCTCACGGTTTCAAGCCTCAAAGCCGCAGGCTTTGCCGTCCGCGCCGAAAGATCGCGCAGGTGTCTCTATCTCTCTCCCCTTGTCTACCGTCCCTCGCCTAGGATTGGCCAGGAAACAAACCTGCCCCCCTTCCCCAAAGCACCTGGGTTAACAGTTCTGAGACTTCTCCTCGTCCAGGATTATAAAATACATATATATTAAACTCAACAAAAAGCAACGGCGATTTGCCGCCGCCTCCACCCACCCCGGTTCCCTTTCGCCACTCGTTCTTTCCCCCCGCGCTCGCAGGCTATAAAGAGACCTGAAGCTCAGGCTGCTAGTTAGCCGCCCCTCGACAGTACCCGAAGGGGAAGAGGAGGGAGGGAGGGATAGGAAGAAAGCCTCTTGTTTCCCACGTAGCCCTTCTTCCAGGGAAGCGGGGAGGAGGAGGAGGGGAAGGAGGGAGAGCGCATGAAAGGCGAACATCTGGGGATTGGACCATATGCTAAAGCTTTGTCTTGTCCTTCGAAGTTAGGCTGCCCTTGAAGTGATTTGTCAGTCGGCCTCGCAGTGATGGGGATGCGGCAGGAGAAGCCGTGAGACCTGGAAGCCAAGGTCGGAAAAGTGGGCGCACAGGAGAGCTGGGGAAAGGACTCTACGACCCAGAAGTTAAGGCTGGGAGAACTGGAACAGCTGAAAGGAACCTACATTGGACATGACACGGACCATCCCCAGAAAGGGGACTCATTCACAAGACAAAAATGTAGGTCTGCCCAAAAAAAGAGCATTTTCAGGTCATGCTTTTAAAAAGCCATGTCATTTATTGGCCCAGACAGTATATTCATTCTTTAAAAAATACCTTGTAGGCTGCAGTCAAATTAATTTAGGACCATCACCCCAACACACACACACAAACACAAACACACCTTTTTATTTACATCCATCTCTTCAAATCCATCTCTTCTCAAAATCATTTTTGGTCTTTCCTATAAAGGGAAAACACACTCAGTAGTAATGAAATAAAATAGAGATAGTGACTACATAGAAAAAGATATTTTTCAAACTAACTTCCCAGTTATCAGTGCAGGAGTTTATTAGCCCGTTTTAAAATCAGTTGATGAGTTTTAAGATCAGGCTGGACACAACATTAAGGAGAGAAATGCATAGTTTTTGAGCTTATACAAGATGCTTTACCCACTAATCCTTTTAGAATTTAGAATTCATTAGAAATCCAAAAAAATCAATTTAGAGATCATCACTAAATTTCACAAGTTGGATAAGGCAAATTTCTTGGAAAATACAGCTCTTCCCGAATATAGCCATATACATTACATCATTAGGACCCTGAATACAAAACTCTGTTTTATTGAAAATTCCCAGGTAGTACAGACTTCAAGATAGTGGTGTCACCTGTCATCCAGATCTTGCCTTGATCTGAAATAAAGAAATAACTTATTGCTGTCCATCTTGTATTAAATGACTTTGGGCAGCTTGTAGTCAGTCATTTGATCTTTTTTTAAAAAAAGAAGTTCCCACAAAACCACTGCTAAAGAAAAGCAGCTGGTAAAAGAAAAGGGACTATCAGTCAGAAACATGCTTGTCTCAGAGAAGTGTTACTACTTTCAAGACATAATATTAGTTATCCAAAGATTTGAAACTCCTAACTGTATTTAACTACATTCTCCTTTCCTTGCTGAAGGTTCTGCCCTCAGAAAATGAGGGGCAGAGGAAGCCTGAGAAAGAAATGAGATACCATTGAAATAATAACAGCAATAATAATAATAGTAAGAAAGGGATGCCTGATGATGCCGCTGCCTCCTTCTCTCTTTCCCTTTTGCCCGCCAAGCGTTGAACTGATTAGAGTGTAATTAAGGCCATAAAACCCTCAGCTTATCCACCTGTTTATTCACTAAAGTCTCAGGCTCATCAGGCAAATTAGCTGCTTCCAGGCTGCACGTTGGGCCTAGAGCCGGCCTGATTAATGAAGTTTATTGGGAGCTGTTAAAAGCATTAACTGAAGGAAATCTCAGCAATTCGTCATATTTAAGGGATGGAAATTAAATCTCCCCATGCAAATGAGGGGAGACTCCAAAGCAGCGGCTTTTAGAGGTTATGGGAGAGACGAGGAATGGGGGGGGGGGGGGTTGGGGGGGAGTCAGTGAGGGATGGATTTGTTTTATTGTCCTGGCTGGTTTTT
>JANHFP010006470.1:0-30221 GCA_032468135.1 Calamaria suluensis
AATTACGGGTATCACCCAGGTGTTGATTGCTTTCTATATGTATTGCTTTCAATATATATATATACAAATACATACATTCATTCATACATACATACATACATACATACATACATACATACATACATACATATTTGATTATATATTGTGATTCTTAAAAAGCAATGTAAATGTGTGAAAAATAGACTAAGATGAAAGCTAGTGCCTGCAAAGTAGTATGTGAAACAGTCTCTTTAGTATATGCATTGACATTGTACATGTAAATTTCCTGTCCAAAAATTACTTTATAACATGGTAATAGTGTCACTGCATCCATCATGAGATGAACGTAACCGGTTTTGTAACATTTGAATAGTTACAGGTATTTGACAAACTGATAATGCATTAATGCATTTTTATTTGACCTTTAATGCTTGAGATTTCACAATGAAGCTATTTTAGGCAACAAGTTTATTTGCTTAATTGTTATGCATTATGCTAAGTTTTACAAATCATGATAAAGGTTTCTCTTAAGTAGCTTTGACAGTTTTATCAGAGAAGACATATGGCCTACAAATACCAAAGGAAATCCTTTGAAAGCATCTGCAAATTGCCTCTCAAGTGACCTTGTTTTACTGTTAATACATTTTCATAAGTAATTATGCAGATCATATTTAGACTCTCAACAATTTCATAATGTTTATTTTAATTAGAGTTGTATTGTAGAGCTACAGTTTTACTATTTTAGCAGCAGACATGCCAATAAATACCAAGTTAAAATAAAGCATTAATTAAACTACTAAGTAGTTCTTGACTTTTATTTACCATTAAAATATTCAGTTATTGAAAAATCTCTTGTCATTGCTACATTTTCCATATACTGTTTATGTCTTTTGATTCCTGTGTTCCCAAAAGATTAGATGCTAACAAAAAATATTAAAATTATTAATTTAAAGTAATTTTAATTAATGAAATAATTTACTAAAACAAGACAACAGAGTTGCAATAAATTAGAAATTCTGAAAGATATGGGTACTAGGATCCTTAACTTTGAACCATGTATTTTATAGATTAAAAATATTGACTTAAAACTGCAAATCTCATAAAGAAATATTCTGAAAGAAATGCTATTCAATTTTTATGTTTGAATATAGTAGAAATAAATATTTTATTTAGTAGATTGCTTGAATTTTTTTTTCCTATTGGATTTCATTTTAACGAGGATAACATTTTAGTAACCAATTTTCAGATTTGACATCTAGTAATATCTCCCAGACATTTGTGACAAATTTGAAGAAAATGTCAGAGTGTTAGATTTTGCAAAATGTTTTGGGAATATACTTACATTTTGTTGATCATAGAACATTTTTGACATCTTTCCATATTTAATGTCAGAGAAATATTAGTTAAGAAGTAAAAAGTGTTCTATTTTGTTTAATATAATTTTTAATAGAGGCACATTTAGAAAATAACATTGCTGATGAAGTTGAAAATGTGTGCTTAGCTTAAAAAAGCAGTTTGGAAAATGTTGAATTAACTGCATGTGATTTTGATAATTTTGTGTGTCTGCCTTTATATTATTCTACTGTCTGATTTTAGTGTTTAGAATTTACTATTTTTAATATGTTCTCTTTCAGGATAACATTTTGCCATATCCCTTTCCAGAGTAAATGGTTGTATGTGGGTACCGAAAGAGGAAATATACACATTGTCAATGTGGAGTCTTTCACTCTCTCAGGCTACGTCATCATGTGGAATAAAGCCATTGAACTGTAAGTATGACATGGGTGAAAAAAAATGGATATAGTCCATTTGGACCCTGTTATTTAAATATAGGCATAAATTAATTATAATTTTAATTTTTACTGTGTCTTTGATGCTTTGACTATTGCTGTCCAGTAGGTATAGGCATTGCATAAAATAATAAATCTGTTGAGAAAATATAGTTGCTAAAATAACGACAATTCCAATATTAGTTTAAGTGGATATATGCATAAAACTGTACTCTATTCCTATACTCATTTATAATTTATTATAGACCCATGAATATAATAAACTGTTCTATTCTAATAGTCCAAGTAGAATTTCATTTTGCCTGTGAAAAAGGTGAATAAATATTGAATGAGATAATAGGAAAGTGGGCTAAATGGAGTGGTGGGATTTTGAATAAAGTGGAGATACATATTCTGCATAATGTTTCTGGGCAATTTTCCAACATGCTCACCTGATTTACCCACCTCATCCTCATAACAGGGATGCAGAAAAGTATCTGCTAATAAAATGTTAGTAAATAATGAAAAAAGTAGTTACATTTATTGAATAACTGAGTGTTAAATAATTTTTAAAGTTATGTTGTTTTAAGTGGAAATTTAAAAAATACAATTAAAAACTAATGCAAACTTACAAAATAAAACAATAAAAAGAAAATATAGAAAAGAAAGAAAATGAAGAAACGGTGAACTGATCTTCTATATTTTCTATATTTTCTTTTAAAAGGCTCCACTGATAAAAGTGGAGCCAATGATCAGAAAATAATGTAGAGTTGGCAAGTACACCTGCAACAGGTTTCCAGGTACTGGCAATTCTTACAGCTGGTTAAGGTTTTCATGTGCCAGTGGGCTTTGTGGCCTGTGCTGTGTCTCCCAGAGATTTTCTCCACCCTCTTGAGGTGCCCCTGCATGCCTTAATTCTGTCTGCTTAATGACCATGAAATTGCTTAACAACCACAACAAGGAGTGTTGAATGTGTGAAATCTAGCTTAATGACCGCTTTGCTTAACAATTAAGATTCTGTCCCAATTGTGGTCATAAGTTGAGGAGTATGTATTTGAAGGGACTAAAGATCAAAATTTTAAAAAGGAAAGAATATGATTTGGTTTATTTTATCAAGGTTAAAATAGATAAATTAATCTCCGATAACCTTTAATAGAGTTTTGCTGTTCAGGATTGAATGACAAGATTTTAAGGATTTGTTTATAGATAAGATGTGAGATATGGGAAAAAGAGAGAGGGTGATAAGTTACTAAAACATTCTATACTTGTGATGAAGAAGGAGGCTATATTTTCATATATATTTTTTCTTGCATTTCTTTCTTTTTACTTAAGCTTTTTTAAATTTTGTTTATTTGTATAAACCACACTTTTATTTAGGGTCCTGGACCTGAAGGCAATATAACATAAATTGCAAATCTGTAGTTCATGGGTAGCAAATAAATGTAATAGATAAATAAATAAAAATAAAATAAATATGGATTGACCAGATTGACTTAAAATATTCAACCAAGTGACAATATAATAGCTGAAAACACTTGGGCAGATTAAAAAAAATACTGCTTAGAGCAGACCTGGGCATTTTATGGCCCCCCAGCCCTGTCCAGCCCCAGTCAATCAGAAATTAGAAATCAAATGTAAATAAGCTACTGCAGAGTGTAGAAGAAGCTGAATTGGGTCCATCTTTGCTCAGTTGCTCACCTTTGCTTCCTTCAATTGGTTGGCAGCCGCAGAAGGGTTAAGAGAAAAATGCCACGTCAGTCAAAGCGCAGCCTTGAAGGTGAGTGGATGGAATGCAGATGGGAGCTAGCAAATGGGCTGCAGCAGCAACAGAGTGGTGGCCAGGCCACATAAAATATCTTCAGTTTTAATTCTGCCTACATCCACAATGATCTCCAACAGTGGCACTCCATGACCACCCCAGGAAGGAAAAAGTTGTATGTTCCTTCTTTAGTGTTCTAAGATATGACCAGCACTTTGACTCTGGTTCATGGATAGAAAGATATCTGCTTAATAATTATATTGTAGTTTACACTATAAATGATGTAATATTCTAGACATCTATATTTTTGCTTCTTAAAAAATATTGTTTAAATTTTTAGGTCATCCAAGTCTCATCCAGGACCTGTTGTCCATATTAGTGACAATCCAATGGATGAAGGCAAGGTATGTTTAAAAAAATGCATTAAACCAAACCTAAATTATATTGAAGAAGATTGTTCTTTAACACTAAACTATGACAAATGTTTTATTGGATGTTCTAGGAATCACCTTACATATATCAAGCATTAGAACAATGTATTTTTTGCAATTGTATCCCCAGTGGCTGTTTGAAAGCTTGTCTACTGACTATTCGTAATTGTACTTTTGACATGTTATGCTTCTAAAACAAATAAATGGAAACTCTAGTAAATGCTCAGATGTTTATTTTAGCATGTGTTTGTATTGTTGCAAGCAATTACCAAAATATATGGTTTTTTAAACATTAAATTATTTTTATTACTTTAACACATAAGAAAGCAAAATATAGCAAAAACACAAGAAAACAAAAACATGCTATAATGAATATAACTACTGTAGTTATGAAACACTGTACAGGTAGTCCTCAACTTACAACCATTCACTCAATGACCATTCGAAGTTACAACAGCACTGAAAAAAGTGACTTGTGACCATTTTTCACTTATAATCATTGCAGCATCCCCATGATCACATGATTTACATTTGGATGCGTGACAACTGACTCACATTTGTGATGGTTGCAGTGTCTTGGAGGTCATGTGATCACCTTCCGCAACATTCTGATATGCAAAGTCAATGTGGAAACCGGATTCATTTAACAACCGTGTTACTAATTTAACAACTGCAGTGGTTCACTTAACAAATTTGGCAAGAAAAGACTTCCGAATTGGGGAAATGGGGCAAAACCTAACAAATTTCTCACTTAACAACATACATTTTGGGCTCAAATATGATAATAAGTTGACAACTACCTGTATTGCATTCTAGATCACACAGAATAACTCAGTTTTAATAATAATCTGCTTTTCCATTGCTTCACTAAATACCAGACAATTAATACACACCATCTTGTCTGTGTTTGTGTTTTTCCATGCTAAAAGAATCCTTTTTGCTACACCCTAAGTTTATAAGTCAATAGATATTCATAAAATGATAAACTCCAATTTTTTTGCCAGGTTCAATGAACAACTTTAAATATATTGCTCCCTTCCAAACTATATTTATAAAATAATAAAATGAAATAATGAAAATGGGACAACAGTGGGTTAAATTGATGGTATGTACATAAGTGTCTGTCATTGTCGTCAAATTGACAGCCAACCTTTATAATATTCTTGGGTGAACTGGTGAGAAAAACTGTTTTGTGTACCCTTAAATCATTCACTCTCAGTAACCACATAGATTAGAGTTTCTGCATGAGTTGTTGAATTAGTCTCTTCTAAAGAGTATCTTTAAGACACTTAAGTATTGATATTGATAGTGGTTTTCAGTTCTTTACTTCAAAGTTTGTAAATAAAAAGATCCACCTTAACAATATTCTTTGATTGCCTACTAAAAACACTATTTAGAATATTCTAAAATATAGTTTAACAATAATTAACAATAATCATTGTTAATAATCAAGAGTTTCTGATACTGCTAAGGCTGTGTTTGGACAAAATTTGGATAAAATTGTAAAATCAGGATGTTTAATTGAATATATCCCCATTCTCTGTTATAATTCAGACTCCTCCTAAAATAATGTAAATAATGCATGCCAATAAGACTGAAAGTCAGGAAAACTAATCCAATTCATAATATAATAGCCGTAATTGGGATGAATAAAATCTAGGTTATGCTTCACATTAAAAATATTTTAAAGAATTTATGAGTTTGATTGACATACTTTGAAGGTACAACAATGGAAATCTTTCTAAGCACACATATTAACTAGGAGGTAATATTCATTTTGACAACATTGCCCGTTCCTTAGAAGCTCATTGCAATTTTTAACTATGTCAATATTACTCAGGTAAAATGTCCCTATATTTTGTACACATTCATTATATTGCTACCTATATTGCTTCATTATATTGCTCCTTCAGAAGGAGGAAGGGATGATCCAAATTTATTTTTACCTTTGGACCTATTTAAACATAGTATTTAAACATAGTATTATCTGCTTATTAATTAAATAGCAAAGTAGTCAAAACATGAGAAGTTCCTTAAACTGGCAGAAAATTGGACTAGCAAATAAAGTTTGAAGACATCAGCCAAAATTCCAACATAAATATTTGGTTGATATTTTTAGGTAATTTATGCATCTTTTGTATGAAAGATCTGTGTCTAATTTTCTACTTTTGTCATTCACTTTGTATGCAGTTTTATTAGTTGGAATATAATGTAGAATGGTTTTGTTAGCAGGATAAATTTAAATATTGGAAAAATCTTCTCTGATATCTGATTTTAGATTTAAAAATCAATCTATGTATTTGTGACCAACTCATGCAATGACTTAAACCATTTTGAGAAGTAAAAACATCAGATTGAGAACCTCAAATTCCAAAATGATATTGGTTGGTCCGAAGCACAGATCTAAGCTTTTGTGTGCTCTTCATAATAAGTTTTCATCTGGGTTTTTTTTTAACCTCATCTTGGTCCTCTTTGAATTTTTAAAAATATTCTTAGGATCATTAAAAAACTGTTTTATTCCTGAAATCTTATTAGATGTGGGGAAGGGAAGAAACCACATTAAATCAATCCTTATTTATTTATTTATTTATTTATCTAGCTATCTAGCTATCTAGCTATCTAGCTATCTATCTATCATCTCAATAAAAATGCAGTACATATTAAATTCTATCAGTAGAAATACCAGAGCTGATTTGAGGTACTAGCAAAATCCAATTCTATCTAAAACTAAAAGTCTTCAAGCAAGTATTTACCGTACTTTTCCTTGGTCATATGCAATAACAGCCTTTGCAGCTAATCAGCAAAGACTTCTCCTTTCCCAGTCAAGTGGAAATAAACCAGGGACAAAACAGGACCATCCTTTGGGGAATTATTAACTGCATCATCTTCAGATAATGTAGCTTGATGAAATGTTTGCTACTAGGTAAGATTGAAGAACCAGGCAGCATTGTTATGAGATGAGTGGAGGGAAATGCAGCTTTCTGTTATATTTAGTTTTTTAAAAAATGAATTGTTGTATTTGTAAATCTTTTTCCTTGTCATGTTTGTTTGCTTAAATTCAGGGTACATTTTTATAAGGGATTTCATTCAAGTATGTAGTGATTTAGCTGCAGACTGTATTAGTCCATTTAAGGATATAGTGTGCTTGGTGATGTTATCTTAAGTCATTTTTAAATCTTCAAATAGTTACTCACTTTAATAGTGAGTAATTTAGCACTATGTTGTACATTGAGTCAGATACAAAATTGCAGGTTGATTTACTTTCTAAAAGAAGAAAAAGAGAATACCCAGTTTAGAAACTGAATGCAGAAAAGTACAGAGGAATAATTTATTTTTCCAAATCAGTTTCTAGCATTTTTCAGCTCAGCTTCCACTTGAGGCAATAAAGAATTAAGCATGCCACATAAATTAGTGCAGTGCATGGGTTTACTGTCTCTCTCTATATATATGTAGATATCTGTTTGTCTAAATCTACCTATTTACCTACATCCTTCCATATGAACTGAAAAGGCAGTTATACAAGTTGTATGGAATTTCAGCTTTTGCCCTCATAGTTTTCAAAAGGAGAAAATGTTACCTACCATAAGTTACAAAACAGGCTAAATAACTGCCGGGTGTGTGTGTGTGTGTATAGTTCTGGTTTATTTTTTTTAAATGCTAGGAAGATAATGATTCAGGTCACATTTTAGAAACTGACTTGGGGAAAAAAGTGGTCTTACTACTAAAATTATTGTGTCATGGGGAGATGGATTAGATCTAAAAAAAGAAGGAAGTAAGATAAAACAGACACTGACATATTTTCTACTGAATCATTGTTATGTAGAGTTTCTTAAGTCATCTGGTATATTCTTAAAATAGTCTTCAAAATCTGGACGCCATTTTTGCATCCTCAGTTAAGTTCAAGAAATTCTAGAAGTATTGGCACATTTGCTAACATACCACTTGCTCCTAAACATTGAAGCACTTCAAAAATTTATGACATAAAAAACCACTTAGAGCTCAATCAGGGTAAGATGTATACATGACTATCATCCCAGACCAATCAGAGGTTATCTAAAAATGCATTTGGTGCTGTTTCAGTGCTATATCCTACTCTGAAAGCCAATAGGAAGGACTCAGGATAATCCATTTATTCAGGGCCCTTTGTAGTTGCGCCCTTTTCAACAGCCTTCCCCCAAATGTAGGCCAGATAAAAATTGTCCTTGTAAGGTTTTTTGAGAAGGGGAGGGACCACAGACTATTTTAGAGCTGGATATCGCTCCCGTCTTCAAGGAAACTTTTTGCATCATTTGAATCCAATTTTATATTGTCTGTTGGGAAGAATTAAATAACCAGGAGGGTAGCTGCACTTTACATATTGAGGACTAGTCCGTTTTTTTAAAAAATGAGTTTAACGTCTTACAGGTTCAATTATTGTTGTAAGAATTAATTTAATTAATGTAGTATTTGACAGATAAAGCAGTTTGAGTCAATAAGCTGTCAAGGGATGTGTTGAACTCCAAGGTATAGACCAGGCCAGGAAATGGACTCCAGGGTGTCCTAAAACTACTTTAAGATGAACTGTTTTCACAGAATCCTGAGGCATAAATTACTCTTGAGCAAGATTCCTTTGGATGGGTTGCACTATTTTTCTGTTTTCTCCAGATTTATAATTTGCTTTCTTTAATTAGCAAGTTTGCCATGTACAAGTATGATGAAGAGGAAGAATAGGTTGCTTATTTGTAACTGTAGTTTCTTATTTAGTTTCCTATGCCTTTTCCAGATATCTGTCAGAACAGTTTTTAAACTTCTGTGGTTGCTATGGCAGTTTCCAGAATTCAGTGAAGTCGAAGGGGCTGGACTCAAGCCGCATTAAGAAAAATAGCACCCATGAAAGTGCATAATGCATATTTTATTTATTCAAATAATCTGTAAGGTTATCCATCTCCCCAAAGTGACTCTGGTGACATACAAAGGTTAAAGCCACAATAACAATAAGTATTAAATGCCAAGGCCATACAGAATAATACAGAATAATCATACAGAATAATTTAACCACATTTAACTAGCAGAGTTTGCCTAAGCATGTAGGCTAAATACTTGGGAGAACACCCAGAATCATGAGTCATCCTAATCTCTGGGACGATGCTGTTCTATAGGACTAGTATCACCACAGCAAAGACATGACTTTGGAATGCAGCAAGATAAGTTTGTTTACAATAATGGAAAGGACATGTGAATGATTAAAGAGGCGACCATTCAGAACAGCACAGATAAGCATCTTGTTCTTTCTAAGCTCATCTACAACTTACAAACTTTCTAGGTCTAGGATATCATGAGCATATTCAGGTAGACTAAATGATACAATGAGGACCATAAGTGGTTGCATAAAATCTACTCTACATGCTGGCTCCCCATCTTGAGCCACACTGCATTACCAGCTCTACAAAGTCAGGAAACCTTAGTGAAGGAGTACAACAAAATTGTGAGAAACCCACGCTGATCTTCCTCATCTATCAATTGGTAGGCTTAAATCCAGGGATTCCTCTCTGGAACTTGCTCAACAGCTGTTTAATATCAACACACCGTTTGACATCAACACACCATGGAAAACCAAATGGGCTGCTGAATGCCCAGATACAGGCAGTTATATAGATGACCCTACACAAAAGGTGCCAGGTTTTGACCTTCCTCGCAAGCATTGGTCAACTTTGAACAGGATCCCTATCCAACATGGTGGACTCATTGTTTAAATGGGTTCTTGTCTCTACCCCTCAGTGTGACTGTGGTGCTCCTAGAGAAGATATCCTTCACATTGTGTCCAAATGTCCATCATGAGCTTCACCGGCCCAATGTCTGATTTTTTTTCAACATAGACCACCCTGTCCTTGAAAGTCTGGGTGGACTAAATATTAACATTTGAACCATTATAAGTCCATGTGTTTGCCATATGCGAAATGAATAAAATTCAGGTAATCCTCAACTTACAACCGCAGTTGAGTCCGAAACTGATTTTGCTACATGAGAAATTTGTTAAGTGGGTTTCCTCCATTTTATGACTTTCCTTGCAACATTTGTTAACTGAATCACTGTAGTTGTTAAATTAGCAACCTGGTTGTTAAGAGAATCTGTTTTCTCCATTGAGAAACTTGCTTGTCAGAAGGTGATGATCCCAGGACACTGCAACCATCATAAATGTGAATCAGTTGTCAAGCATTCAAATATAAATCAAGTGGCCATGGGGATGCTGCAATGGTTATAAGTGTGAAAAATGGTCATATGTCACTTTTTTCAGTGCCATTGTAACTGTGAATGGTGACTAAGTGAAATGTTGCAAGTCGAGGACTATCTTAATATAATATTTATATGTATCAGAATATCCAATTATTGGATGTCCCAAACAAATGTCAGTTATCATTTGTCTATAATGCTTTTTGAAATATTAATTTATTTAACATGCAGATGTGCTTATAGTAGTGAATTGTAATTTGGTGAAGTTGCACTGATTATTATGTACTAGAGTGACATTAATATAACTTGTAATTTATTACAGCTGTTGATTGGTTTTGAATCAGGAATAGTGGCATTATGGGATCTCAAATCCAAGAAGGCGGAATACAGATACACACATGATGAGGTAAAAAAAATATAAGTCTGGCATGTTTTGAGTCATACTGTAATTTTGTTTACTGTATTGGAGTTTTGTAGAAGAATTATTATTTAGTAAACGTTTACTCATCATTATTTATATTTATGGAAAAATATATCTAGGTACAGTCATCTCAAAAAACAGGAAATATTCAATTTATTGATTGCCATATGAATTTAAAGTGTTGTAGTACCTAAAATTATCTCATATATAGATGACAGAGTAGATTATATGTTTTAACCATCCTGTATACTTGAATTATGAGGTTATTAGGATACCTCATGTAGCCCCAAACCATAATTTGGGCTTTCCCTCCAAGTGGGAGGGTCAGAATGAACAGACCTATTTTTTCCTGGTATGTAAGATTTTGTGGAGAGCATTATTAAGGAAAATGAGTGTCTTAACACTTGCAGAAGTTATCTTAACATTTCTGACTGCAGTCTTTGAAAGGTGTCAAAAAACTGGAGAATAATAAAAACTACAACTTTTAAAGAAAGGAGAAAGAAGTATCTAAGGAATCGGATCAATCGGTTTAATATTTATAGAGGCAAGAACCTAGTTACTAAAGCAGAATAGTTACTAAAGCTTTTAACAGGATTCTTTTGTCAGATAATTTTCTCTCTTTTATAACAGAAAAGGCTAGTTATACAGTAGTAGTTTACTGACTGATTAGTCTTGCAACCTTATCAGTAAAATAAAATATAATACATAATCTAATTTCAAAATGAAATATATAGGACGCAATACAGCAATAAAATACCCATGTAGTAACACAAGCAGTTAGTAATCAGATCGATGAATCTCCCTTACAGGGAACACCAATCTGTTAAATATGCCAAGTTTATAGAATCCCTGCCTTAGTTATAAATTTAGCTGTTCTGAATTTGAGCCCAAGAGGAAATATGACTGTGGTTCAGATTTCAGTGGGCTGTTCTTTTCAATAAGGATGATAAGTATTTAAGCCTAATGCAGTGATGGCTAACGTTTTTGCCATCGCGTGCCAAAAGGGGGGGGGGGTGTTGCGCAACCATGTGCCCACATCCATAGTTCAATTTGCCCCACCCTCCCTAAAAAGGCTCTGGAGCCTGGGGAGAGTGAAAAACAGGCCTTCCCCACACCCCTGGAAACAGCCTCTTTCCTGATTTCTGGTGGGCTTGGAAGGCTTGAAAATCAGCTGGCCAGTGCTTGCATGTGCATCAGAGCTGAACTAGGGCAATGCTCGCCCATTGATATGGCTCCGTGTGCCACCTGTTCGCCATCACGGGCCTAATGGGACCTATAATTGAGAGTTGAACAATATATGAGAAATTTTTAGTAGCGGCACTGCATATACAGGTTCTCTCATAATATGGCAAGTGGTGGAAATTCTCATATTTGGCCATGAGGTTCAATAACTCAAACTTAAATTAAAGCATAGGAATGCTGTGGAAGTTCTGTGCCTTGATCTCACTAAAGCATTTGACCAGGAGATTCATAATAGCCTTATGGACAAGTTAGAAAAATGTAGACTACTAGACAGTATTGTAATTTGGGATATTTGCAGCTGATTGAACAACTACATCCAAAGTATCCTCATGATTGGTTTTTATCATTGGGGGGGGGGAATGTTGAGTGGAATCCTGGAAATTTTCATTCTCATTCCAATGCTATTAAACATCCTTAAATGCCTCGCTTGTGATAGTGCATATGATAAAAATCTAGAAATATTAGTGTGACACTAGCTATACCCACTTCTCATTTAGTGACCAAATTCTGTTAAGCAAAATGATCACTAAGTGAACACATGAGAGAGAGAGAGTGAGAGTGGGAGAGACAGAGACAGAGAGAGAGATATTACAAAGATTACTGAGTGTTGCCATCTCATTCAGATAAAGTTCTCTTGTTCACTTACCTTCCCTCCAGCATGTATTGTAGTCAGGGGCATGAAATTTAATGGTAATTGCATGCAAAATGATTTTTTAAATTACCATGGTATTTGCTAATGGTCACTAACTGAAGAATGGGTGTACATGTAAGCAATTTGTGTGATGTAGCAACTAATAAAGGCAAATTACATCCAGATCAAGAGTCAGTAATTACCTGTGTACTCTATTGATTAAACCACATTTGGAGTACAGTGGTAACTCATTCTGGAAGACATGCCGAAAACTAAAACTTGGGTACTGAAAAAAACCACATGACGTACCACATGATCTACTGTTTTGGCCAGAAGAAATAGCTAGTCACGGGGCAGGCAACCTCAGCAAGTTCTTTTCTGCCTGTCAGTTACCGGGAGAAAGATGAGCATTGGGACAAGATTTCTGCTTTAAAACACATTGAATACAGAATTTGATTAGTTTTGATGCATCAAGTTCCGAAGTATGGCTACATTTTATTCCATTTTGGGCAGTACAATTTAAAAGGATACAGAGACCCTCCAATGAGTTCACAGCGTATGTACCAGAATTATGAGGCCTCTGGAAATCAAGCCTTATGAAGAATGGTAATTTGTTTAGCTTACAAATAGAAAACTAAGAGGAACTATGAAAGCGGAGAAATATCCAAAATCTATCACGTTGCAGAAGGTGTACTGTTCTCTATTGAAACTGAAAGGACAAGATTAATGTTTGTTAATTAAAGGAGATTGAGGGTAAATACCAATAAAAAGTTCTAAATGAAAAGTGCCATTAAAAAGTTTTCCTAAAACATCATCAACTACCTCTCATTTGATGTTTTCAAACTGACTGGATGGCTCTATTAGAAATGGTTTAGTGAATTCTTGTTCATCAATAGAAATTTTATTCTTCTGTGGTTTCCCATCTGTATAATAGTTTTCCTGTTTTAAACATTTGCTTTTCTACTATAGGTAAGTATAGTAGGTGTTCACATCACCTACTTCAAATAAGCTGTAAATATTTTTCAGCTCTGGCATATTCCCAAATTTCACAACTAACTTCATAGAACATGTGTCCCCTAAAGCAAGAACCATCCATATTCTCATATAAATATATATAGGACTGTTGCCTAAAACATTTTGAGCATCATTTATGCTCAAATGACTGCATGGATTGGATATAGTTATTAACAAGGTTTAAACCTTTTTTTTAAAAAAAGGAATCATATGGAATATAATATAGTTCTCTTAACTTGTGATAGTGTGTGTGTGTTTGTATGTGTGATATCTATAACTTAAAAATACGATTAGATCTAAATTTGGCATTCTGCATATGGGAATTAGTTCCATGATTGATGGATTTTACAAAACTTTATTTTGTTGTATTAGTTCAATTAGTAATATTTCATTTTGACATTGTAGTTTGCTTTCTCATTAGCTTATTTCTATTTTTGGAGTGAATTTCATATGTATATAATTAGATTGTCTAGCTCTTTTTCTTTCTTAATGTTTTGTTTTTAAATTTCTGGTAAGTTAAATTAAGTAGGCGGACATTTGCTGGACACAGTATTTAATTAATGCAGTGATAGCAGAAATTTTGATCTGTAATTCATTATGCAACATGTATAGCATATATATGGGTTCTAAAGGATAGGGAGGTCATAAAAGTTTGTTAAAATATATTGGTTTGTAAATCTTATAAAAATATCTTTTTCGGTGATATGCAAGTCTACTTTCAGAACTATAACCCATTATATATAAGATTTTCTAGCCCTTGCCCTGTTATATTTGGAAGGTTCTTTGTAAGGGAATTTAAATGTATGTCTCTTCAAGATAGCGAAGACCTCAGTTTGCTATAGGTGATGATTTTTCCTATCATCAGGAACATACAAATGTTTATGAGGAAAATGTGAGGAAGGAAGGGAGGCACACCACATTCATGATTCTTTATGAAATAAAAGTTGTTATTTTTATAATTAACTGCATATGTCGTAATATTTTCAATATATTTTCTTAGGCATATGCTAGGCTACTATATATTTAAAATATTTAGGTTGGGTTTTAAGATATAAACTCTTACCAGTGTTGATCATAGTATGAAATTTTACCAGTAATTACTAGCAATATGACATTAAAGGTGGTAATAATAAAAATGGACATTTACCCATAAGTATTCAAAATCCATTCTGTTACATAAGAAAAAGGAAATAGCAAACAGTATGAATCTTGAGAATTTTCTTGAAGGCTATAGGGATGGGACTTGGTCAATTTCAATTAGTAAAGAACTCCAGAGATTGTGTAGGCATGGAGGAAAAAGAGCAAGCATCCTTATTTGTTTCAAATGAGGACAGGTGAGAAGGGATAAACTAGGGGCGTCAAACTTGCAGCCCTTGAGTCAGACGCATCACATGCTGGCCACATCCACCCCCATTTTACTGAACAGGAAAATAGTTGTGATATGTCACATGACAATATGATGCCACAAGTTTAAACTGGTAAGATTAAGGTAGTCCATTAGGTAACTTGGCAGCAAATCATTTAATGTTTTAAAAATTAAAGCCAACTTTTTAAATTGGGTTCCAACTAAACTGGCAATTAGTAAAGAGGTCACAATTTAGTGTCACACAAATTAATACTTTCATTCAGCAACAGGCATAGATGACAGTTTAAACAAAGATTTCTGTCTGTTGCCGTCTCACCTATCCCTGTAAGAAACAAATGATTTTCGAATCCCAAACCTTCAGAGACAAGACTGCTTCAAGCTGACATCACCCAAATGTTGATTTCCCTCTCTGAATCACTTTTGTGTTCCCTGAATTAAATATATCTGTACCAATCTGTGAATATATAGTGTATGTAAACATATACATGGAACTGTATTGTACTCTTTTATATTAAAAGAAGATTCTTTACTCTTAACATTTCCATAAGAACAGTTACACTCCCACTTGGAGCCATATTAAATGCCACCTAAGTTTTAAGATGGTAAAGTGTTCTCATCTTGTTTAATCAGCATGATATTTAAGCAGAAATTCCAATTTCTGGTATTTCACAGTAGATGCTGCCTTGGTAACCATGATTAGTCCAAAGCAAGGAGCATATTGGCTATTTTAAGGGAGTATTCTGTAAAAGAGAGAAAATATTTTCCTTTTTTAGGAGATCATATGGCGGGTCTTCAGTCCATTCAGGAGGCAGAAGCCTATTTGTGATGTGTGATGTCACTAATGTGGCCCTCTGCTGTACCCCAAGACTGGATGCCCTACATCCAAAGGTTAGTGAGTGTAATTAGGTTA
Organism: Calamaria suluensis; assembly: GCA_032468135.1. Taxonomy (NCBI): domain Eukaryota; kingdom Metazoa; phylum Chordata; class Lepidosauria; order Squamata; family Calamariidae; genus Calamaria; species Calamaria suluensis. The sequence continues at coordinate 15,733 of JANHFP010006470.1, forward strand.
GGTAATTTATAGCTTTATTAGAAAGGACGTACCCACACACATTTAATTTCCTTAGAAAATCTATTATCCTATGGTTGAAGAACTTAAAAATGGTCAGAAAAGTCTTGAATTTAAAATACTAATCTATGCACTGTAAGTTGAAAGTGCTTACCTTTAAGCTTGCATTTTACATATCAACATAGCATATTCTAAAGAGATCCAAAATAAGAATTGTTTGTAGCGTTCCTTATGCAACTAGTGAGATATTAAATCTTACACTCATATTTCAATACTAGTTCAAATTAGATCAGAGTTATTTTTCTTCTTTTAAAATACCAGCTTTTACTAGGAAATAGAAATACAGAATATACTATAGAAAAATAAATTAACATTTTACTCCCCAAATGACTGGATTTTACATTTTTTTTCTTTTAAGAATTACACAGAGAGAAGCAAAATATATGCTTTCCAACCATCAATATTCCAACCATCCCTATTTTCAAGTGTAATGCTTTTTAAAACAATATTTTTGATTACTGTAGCGATCAAACAAAAATCTGCTTCCTTGTCAGAATATACCAATAGCATCTACAATTTTAAAAAAAGGAATTATGGATTTTATAAGACGTTGCTTTCCACATTTGTAGGGTTTATTACTGCCCTGACCTTGTTTCTCTGAAGAGATTTGTTCTCCAGGATTCTGTTGGCTGCATTAGATCTTTGCATTCTTTGCGCTTGACTTTTTAATACTTATTTTCAGATTACTGTTTATTTGTTGGAGGACTCAAGAAATTGTTTCAAACTATTTTGCATATTCTTGTAAAGAATATATAGTCCTTTCATAATTGACGTTTGGAGAAGCAGAGTAGAATGTGCTTCGTCATGCTGTAGCAAAACTGCCTCTGTCTCAAACTCAGTCACACCTCTAAAGTAAATAAGAATTTTTCATGGCAAAGGATTTTGTAGAAATGAAATGCTATGCATTTTTTATCTTCTAAGCATCCCTTTTGTCATGCAGTGAATGCTCAGCATGTGGAGCCTAGTTTTCTGAGGTTTTGAGAACCAAAAGAAATAGAGGGAGGGTATGTTAGATAATTTTAGTCAGACTGTTATGAATTATATGAATGAAAATGAAAATGTAATATTGTGTAAGTAACATAGAAATGTATCATGATCCACAGGCACAGATGCTATTTTAACTGAGATGTGAAAGAGTAAAAGAACAAAACAAAACTTTTAACTAATAGAACATTGTCCTTCCTAATTGGATGATGGTGGTAGTTATAATATGCAGAATATTATATAGTAGTGTACAATACAGGCATTTTGAGTAAACAAGTGTTGTCCCAGTGTGCTCAGATCCTTTTACCTGATGTGCAGGCCCAATGAACCACTTCAGATAGATGTTGGAGAAAATAATTTTTTTATTTGTAAATAAAAACGTATCAGGAAACAAGTTCTAAATGGACACACTGCAGGTTGGAGTGGACTCTTATACAATTTTGAAAAGCATACAATGACATGGGTCAATTATAGAAATATACAACCTTATAAGGCAATAATTAAGAATAATATCATGCATACATCTTCAGTAGTCATAGTAGCACTGTTCGACTAGCGGTTAGAAGATAGGCTAAGACCTTTGTTTTATTAACACTCCCCTTTACTAAAAATGTTCCTAGGCAACTTGGTACCAGGGTCTTATCATCAACTTTAATTGACACTGTGGCTTTTTATGTGATAAATAACTAATACTTCCGTATGTAAGCAGCAAGTATTTATCTTTACACAAATAAAATTGTATAAGGCTGAATTGGGCTCTCTTAAGACAAGCATATTTTGTACTAAGATGTATAAGTGATCTATTTTCTCCATGCAATTTAGTGATTTATATAAGAGGGTTGTGCATATGGTTGTGTGAAAAAGAACGCACACCCTTTCTTTGAGTTCTGTGGTCTTGCATACTGGCATAGTAAAAATCATATGATCCTTAGCAGTTCTTAAAAGTAAGTAAAGACAACCTTGGATGAACACTAACACATGACATATTATTGCCATGTCATCATTTATTTTACAAAAAGAAAGCCAAAATGGAAAAGCCATATATGAAAAACTAAGTACACCTTAATGATTCAATAGTTTGTAGAATCATCTTTAGCAGCAATAACTTGAAGTAATCATTTTCCGTAAGACTATCAGTCTCTCACATTGTTGTGGAGGAATTTTGGCCCACTATTCTTTACAATATAGATAAAATTCATTGAAGTTTGTGGCCATATGTTTATGCCCAGCTTTCTTGAGGTCCTACCATGGTATTTCAATCAAGTTGAGATCTGGAACACCACAATTCTTTTATTTTTCAACCATTCTGTTGTAGATTTGCTGGTGTGCTTGTGATTGTTGCATTATGCTCCTGTTGCATTATGTCAGCCAACCTTTAGCAGTCGGATAGATAGCATCACATTTGATGCTAGAATACTTTGCTATATAGAGGAGTTCATGATCAAGTCAATCACTGCAAGAAATCCAGGTCCTGTAGCTACAAAATGAGCCCAGATCATTCCCCCTCCACCACTGTGCTTGACAATTGGATAATAAATGTTTGTGTTGTGTTTAGCTGCTAAATGTGACAGTGTGCATTATGCCAAACTTCTTCACTATGGTTTCAAATGACAGTGTTCCAGCAGTCTTGTTATTTGTTCAGATGCAAGTTTGCAAACTTAAGCCGGATTGCCATGTTCTTTTTAGAGAGAAGAGGCTTTCTCTTGGCAACCCTTCCAAACAAACCATACTTGTTCAGTTTTTTTCTTATTGACTTTCATTGTTCTGTCCAACTCACTCACATACACATGTAACAGTGGTTTAGTGGGTTTATTAGTATTCACCATACATTTGAAAGTTCTTGTAAAACAAATTATGACATCATATAATGTCATGTAGTGTTGTTCATCTGACGTATTTACCTACTTTGAAGAACTGCTATGGACCAGATAATTTTTAGTATGTCGTGGTATATAAAATCATAGAACTCAGAGAGGGTGTAATTTTTCACATGACTATATCATAGTAGTAGTTTGAACGTTATATAGTTATGAAATTTCAATGTACTAGTACAGAGGTATCAAATTCACGGCATCACATTGTCATCATGTGACATATTTTGACTGTTTTTCACATCACTACAATGGGGGTGGGCATGGCCATTGTGTGAAGCATCTGGCCCATGGACCACGAGTTTGACACCCCTGTACTAGTAGGTTACAAAATCTGGGATTTCTTATAGAGAATTCTTATGTGAGAAGACCACTTTAGGGATAGGATTTCCTGAGAAGACAGACTGCTTATAAATACTAGTGTTACAGGGTCAAATGTAGTGTTTCAGGAGTATTGGATCTATTAAAGCATATCTCAGCTGAATTAGTTACATATCAAAAATATTATGAAAATGATTGTACTGTATAAAGAATCTCTGGCTTTAGAAAAAAATGTGGTTTTTAAAAAACTGCATGTTTAAAGTCATAGTTAACAGATTTTTGAAGAAGACGAAAACTTTGCAATGCTTCTTTCCTGATTTTTAACAATATCAGTGTTTTAGTTGTCCGAACTGCATCTTGTTCCACATACAGTATTTTAAGAATTCTGTTGCATTACTTGATTCTAACTGCTAATAAAAATTGTTACCATTTTGTCCTGTTAAACATTGGTAATGCTCCAAATCTTCAGTTTAAGACTAGTAGTAAATATGTTACATGTTTTATATATTATGGTTTAATTAATGCAATCATTCTAATATGTGTAGAAAGTAGATTTGTTCAGAACTTTATTAAAATAACATTAAATGTTATTCAGCTGGATTTTCTTTCCTACAATGTTTCTTCCTGTAGTATATATATCACGTTGCTTTTTGCATATAAAATCACCCTACTTTCCAAAGATTGATGAACTGTGTGTGTGTGTTTAACATGCTATGACTTTCTAATTAAGCTTTATATGAGTTTTATGAATAAATGCTTCATAGATAATCACATGATGCAGTTATAATTGATACATTAAATTCTTAAATCTATCTATATATATAAAAGTGAAATACCACTTATGCATCATCACAAAATCTCCAGAACCGTAAAGCCTACAAACTTGAAATTTGCCATGCATGTTCCTCTTCACTTCTAGGTGCTCACTAAGAAAGGATTTTTTGAAATGACCATCAAAGAATTAGTATTTCCTATATTATTAATAACATGCTCTTATGCTAAGGAGTTCTACTCCCCCTTCCCATCTGAAAAGAAATCTGTAACTGTCGATTTAGCAAGCCCGATCACATAGTTTTGTAGCGGAGCACAGGTATTCAGTTGGTTCATGATATAAGAAAGATTCTAAAAGTTGGTTTCCAAGCAAGTCTGCATATAATGATCTTAACAACTAACTAAAACATATTTCAGAAGCTACGTGGGGTTGGGGAAGGCAAATATATTACTGCAAAAATAAAAATATAGCAGGCTATCATAATTTTATGATGATCTACAAGTATAGAACTGAGGTGGTAATATTTCACTGTAAGCACTATTCTGCAGTCTAGGAGGCTGTGATAAATAACCATTTGTATTGGCTAATTTTTCTAATTTTTACCAGAGCATATATTTGTATTAGAACAGTTTAAATGGTTAACTGAAATGACATTAAATTATATAATTGATATAGCTGTATAAATAATTCCTGTGTCCTTTAAATGTGGAGACTTTTCCTTTTGAATTAATTTTGTATTAAAATATTGTTTTATGGCAAATTTAGGTATTGAGCTATTTAAGCATATTATATACATATGCATGCATATTATATTCAATTTATTATTAGTTTCTTCCATGCTTAATTTTATATATTATAATAGAAAAGCCATGTTAGTCTGTAGTGAGAAAAATCTGGCAGTACTTTCTCTGACTAACAGGTTTTGTTAAAATATGTAAGCATTTGTGAGCTGCATTGACATCATCAGATTCATCTGATGACATGAGCTGCAGCCACAGTAGCTTCTGCCTCTTAATATGATTCTCAGAAAAATGCTACCAGAATCCTGAGACTCCATGCTGCTTTAGTAATCTAATTGATTTTATATTTCTTAATATTTTAAATTATTGTTTTGCTCAGGCAATTCATTCTGTAGCTTGGCATCATGAAGGAAAGCAGTTTATTTGTAGCCATTCAGATGGCACTTTGACTATATGGAATGTAAGGAACCCTACTAAGCCATTGCAGACAATCACTCCCCATGGTAAGTTCAAGTGTATGTGTTTTGTATTTAATATGTTGGTACACTATACCTTAGCTTGCACTTCTATACATATCTAGAAGTAAATCCTATTGAATTTGTTCCCATATTGTGCATAAATAAATGTGCCTAGATTGTTACAGAATATTTGTATATTCTTATATGTACAAAAAGATTTTTCAGTGTCTTATTATCAGATACATAGGTTACTGTAAGTAATAACAGCAATCACCATCTTCATATGCCTAATTTGACTTTTTAAAAATTAGAAGCAAATATGATTCAGAATTAAATTCTAGGTCAGTAATAAGAGTGTAACAGTAATAAGAGTGTTACAATATTTCATTGTGTTTAAATACTAATACTGATTTTAATTTGGTCCAAATACGTAAAACCTTTATTTAAATATAGTGTTTGTGTGACGAGAAAGGATTATTTATTCTTTGCCATTTTCCAGGTACATGTTATATTAAATTTATTCAATTGAGTGTTAATTACTGAAGGTTATTTTAGATAAATGCTAATATCTTATAAAATACATGGAGATAACTCCACTTCTAAACAAAACTGGACTAAACAGATTTTCCTGCTTATTTTTTCTGTTGCATACTCTATTTAGCTGCGTACTCTACTTAGCATACTCTACTACTCTGAAAGATGGGACATACAGGTAGTCCTCAAAGCTTAACAGTTCACTTAGCGATGGTTCAAAGTTGCAACACCACCTTAAAAAGTACTTATGACCCAGTGCTGAAGTTATGAATGTTGCCGTTGTTCATCTTTATGACTGACTACAGAGACATTGCAATGTGCCCCCTACCTATTCCCCCTCCCTGCTCTACTAGCCCACCCCATCCCATCACTGATCACTCACTTACCTTCATAGATCTGTAGAGCTCGGAGCCACATGGCTGAAAAGCATTGGTCTTTTCAGATGCTGGTGAATCTCCTTTGGTTAGATCCTGTGTTCTTAAACACCCTTTGTAAAAGACTTCGCACAGATTAAACAGGCCTACAGAAGCGCGAGATTGCACCATCAAAGACTTCTGTCCCCTTCACAAAAGGCTTTTGGCATGGAGAACGGAGGCCTGAGGGTCACAAGATCATATCCCCAAAGGCTTCCATCCCCTTAGCAAAAGCTTTTGGAGCGGGAAATGGAGACCTACAAGAGTGCAAGTTTCCATCCCCTTTGCCCCTGCAGGCTTCTATTCTTCAGGCCAAACACTTTAGCAAAGGGGGACAGAAGATCTAAAGAAAGCAGCTTCCTCTGCATCTGAGAAGAAGGCCACTTTTCTGCCATGTAGCCCTGAGCTCTGCCAATCTTTGAAAAGTATGTGTGGAGAAGGCCGAAACAACTAAGGGGCGACCTAAGAAGGACCCTAGTCTAGGGAGGCCTTACGTGGCCAGAACAGTTAGTCTTTTCATGCACTACATCCCCCCCCCCCGAAGTATCTCATGTGCACTTAGCAACCCTTGCATTTGATTAATGAATGCATTGGGTAGAAGAGAGATAGGGTTCATTTGTTTAATGTGATTCATCATAATGTGATTCAATTAACATTATGACTGTAATGGGCAGGGTCCATTATGGCCATAAATAGAGGAGTATCTATATTTGATATAGTATTCACTAGCAGCGATGCTCTGATGGAGCATCAGAGCATCGCTGATGAAGTTTTAGGAACACTTAGTTACCACCTCCCATCTAATTTCAATTTCCCATCCACTCTAAAAATAAGGAGTTACCCTGAGAAGTTGAAAATAGGGATAATTGCTCTCAGTAAGTCGTTGGCATGAGCGTTAAGCCGTATGAATAATGAATCTTGAAACATCATTTTCTAACATGGAATATATTGCTTTTCTAGTACATGGATATATTGTTAAGATTGTAATATAATTTCTAAGATTTTGATGACTTTTAAATCAATTTTAAATAAAAATAAGACAATATTTTGTTTTAGGGAAGCAGGTCAAAGATGGAAAGAAGCCAGAACCCTGTAAACCTATTCTTAAAGTGGAATACAAAACAACTAGAATTGGGTAAGAATTGGGCCATGAAATTGATGACTTGAATATTTACTGTATCTAAAGATGGAGTGTATGATCCAGATTTGTCCTGGACAGAGTGCTTTGATGGGATATTCCATCAGAAGAGAGAAAGCAAGCAACTTTAGTGGATTCCTTGTTTTTTTTCTGTGTATTACTGCAACTTCTTCCACAATCCTCCATCCCTCCAAATCTAGGAGGCCTCAGAGGAAAAGCAAAGAGATAAAAGTAAGAACTCTCTTATGGCATCTAAAATGTTCCCTGAGCTGAAGCCTTTCTATAAATGGAAGGACTCTTTTTCTTTTTTCTCTCTCTGAATCCAGCCTACATTGTGCAATTAAAAATGTGTCAAAAATGTGTATAAAAATATTTAATAAGCATTCAAAATGCAATAATAACTTTATGTATTCATGAGTTCTTCAGTTTTATACAGTAAAAAAAATATCAAAATTTACACACTTAAAATATACAAACATCTATAAATATATCACCATTAAAATTGTTACATCTCTGGAAAGATTTCATGGAACTTTATATTATGTTCCCAAATGTATTTATGCGTGGGAATTACAGAAAAAGATCAAATTCCATTTCATGGATGGAACTACATTAATGGGATAGAGGATAGGACCAATCATTTTAATAAGTTTAGTACATTTTATGTGATGTCCCTCTTTGATAAAGGAGTGGTTCTGCTCAATTCTTGACCTAGATATGAATACCTGGGAATCCCTACAGTTTATTTGAGTTTGGTGGAATGTGCTATGTTTGGGCACTAGGTTTACATTTTCCTTTAATTACTATTGCTTTTATTGTTTTATTTTTGCTTGTGAGTTGCCAAGGGTTATGTTACATATTCTTTAAGGCAGCTGTACAAAACTTTTAAATTAATACATAAATGCATAACATTATTCAACTAATTGTAGTTTGAAAGAGATGTCTTTTTTTAAAAGTATCCATTAATTGGTCATAACTCAGTTCACTGTCAATTTTTTCAATATTTTTTTATTTTTGCTTTAATACAGTCCCTAGGGACAGTTCAGTCCATATAGTAAGCCTTACTTTGTTGTATAACAAGCAGGAATAGCACATAGAGTTCTTAATATATTATTCCATTAAATCCAAATGTGTTCCATGATTTTTAATGTTATATTTCATTGTCTTAACTATTTATTAATCTTGATTTTCAGAGAGCCTTTTATCATCTTGTCAGGTGGCTTATCATATGACACAGTTGGAAGAAGACCCTGTTTAACTGTTATGCATGGAAAGAGTACTGCTGTTCTAGAAATGGATTACTCGATAGTAGATTTTCTAACTCTCTGTGAAACTCCATACCCTAATGGTGGGTTCTTTATTTTTCTTTTCCTTTGTTCTATAATTCTAGCATTGTTTCATTATTTTCTTTATTAACAGCATTCTCTACTTAACACCTAGCAGGAAATTGCTAAGAAGACCTTACAGAGAAATGGGAGAGATATTTTGAATGTCTAAATTGAATGGCTTGGAAAATACAACCCAGATTCTTAAAATTAAAAATAGAAGAATCTAGTTAATTTCAGAATGGATGCAAGGGAAACTAGGGAGAGACATATTGCAATAAAAACTTTTGGAATACACAGAATTTTCCTGTGAACTCTTTTAAAGCTTTTCTTAGTTGTACCCACTCTGTACAGCTTCAATTGCTGCTTGCAATTTTCTATCAGAGTTGCTTCTTTTAGTCTGTATGATTATCAGGTAGGTAAGCAGAGTGGCCTAGCATTTCACCAATTATATTCTTATAAGAATATTGTAACTTACATCTTTCTGCTTTTCCTTATCAGTGCAAAATTTTAATCCTTTCTGCCAAGGATCAGAAAAGCCAACAGTTTTCTTTGAAGTTTTGAGAAGTTCATTTTTCTTGGTTTTGTTAGATGTATATATGACTGGATTTTTATATTAGTGGTTATCTATGCTCATTTTGACTAGTTTCAATTGTTCTTAATTGTTTTATTAATGTTACACTGTTTAGGGGTTTTCCCCCCTGAAAATTAGTATTTTTCAGTAATAAAATGTTGGTAAAAGCGTGATACACTTTACACGAGTAAGTAAAATACTAAACATGAATTATTCTGATATTTTCTGACATTTATTCACAACATTCGAATTGAAATAATCTCTTGTATGTCAATGCTTTACTGGTATCGTATTACAGGCTTTGTGTGAAATCAACAGTGGGTAAATACTTACCAAAGGTGAATTATTAATTGGCCTTCTTTGAATATTTGTATCTCTTCTTTAGATTTCCAAGAGCCATACGCTGTGGTTGTTCTCCTAGAAAAAGATTTAGTAGTTATTGACCTTGCACAAAATGGGTAAGAGATAAAAATGTAACATGGAAATACCAATTGTTTTTATTTTATTATTCATGTTTAAGAATATACTGTTTCTATAATGGTCAGTTTTTTATGAAGTAGGTTTATTGAAGAAGATTTTAATGAAGTTTTGACATCATTACATTTAGTGAACTTACAGTATTTCTGTAAGTTCTTGTACCACCTTTCTGTGATACACTTTTAATAGATCTCTTGTACTCCCATTTTTCTTACACATATTTTCTTACAAATACCAAATACTTGGCACAAGGTATAATATACATGCCTACACATAAACCAGTGAACAAACACACATATGAATCAAACTACTATAAACTAACATATAACACTAGTAATGTTGTAGTGATTAGGCTTCAAGTGTTCTTCAAGTGCTATATTTCTTCTTTTGTTGTATTCATTTTTTTCTCTTTTAATATTTTTATCACTGAAAAACAATTTTAATGGTATCAAATTTAATATGTAAAAAATAACAATCCTTGTCTTTTCAACACCTCATTAAAGGTATCCTATATTTGAGAATCCATATCCCTTGAATATACATGAATCCCCAGTCACTTGTTGCGAATATTTTGCTGATTGCCCTGTAGACCTTATTCCAGCACTTTATTCAGTGGGTGCACGACAAAAGCGTCAAGGCTATAGTAAAAAGGTAAAAGTGTTACTATCATATTCTGAAGTGCTGTTCTTTATATATTGGTGGTCAATTTTTATTATGATTTAATTAATTATTTTTTAATAGGAATGGCCTATCAATGGTGGAAATTGGGGTTTGGTCACACAGAGTTATCCAGAGATTATCATTACTGGGTAAGTTATAAAAATAGTAAATGCCAAACAGAACAACACTACATATTTAAAATCTTGGTCATAATGTACGTGTTACGTTTATTTCTTTTAATAGATTCCACTGATCATTCTACTATATTAAAAAATAGAATTGTGAACAATACAGATAGGATTGACTTCTTATGCAATTTTAAAATAATCTTGTTTGAATTCATTTAATCTTATTCTCTAGTAAGCATTAAGATTGTAGCCTTGGTTTGCCCTACTGTACAGAACAAAAAGGCTCAAAATCAGTGGTGGGTTGCTCCTGATTCGGACCGGTTCGCACGATCCAGTAGTGATGACTGGATGACATCAGTCAACTGGGTCCCTCCCCACAAGCACATGTGTGATTTTTATCATTTTTTTGTTTTTTCCGAGAAAAAAAATGAAAAAAATAAATAAACGAAAGCTGAATTGTATTGCACATGCATGGAGCACTCAGACAGCAGCTGGCTGGAAGCTGCCAAAAACTCCAGTCAGCTTCAAACTCCAGACCATCTAGCGGGGAAGTTAAGCAGTCGAAAAAAGAGGCGGTGGGGTGTGGGGAGGAAAACAGGCAAGCGGGCCTGGCAAAGGGACCAGCGGGAAGGCCTCATGAAAGGCAGGTAAGCATGTCGGGACCCCAGGCTGTAGGGAAGGGAGCTAGCAGACCCTTCCCTATGGCCCTGCCATGCTCCTGACCTACTCTCCGACCCCTTCTGTGCCATTGCATCGCCCTGACTGACAGCTGGGAGGTGCAGGGACTCCCTGAACTCTCCTAGCTTTCAGCGGAGTTTGGGGGTGCTTCTCCACTGCTCCTTTTCTTGCTGCAGCTAAAGCCAGGCTTTTAAAATCTCTGGGAGGGGAGGAGGCATTGGGTGCTTCGCTGCCTCCCCTTTTCTTACCGGGGCTAAAGCTGGGCTGTTAAAGTCCCTGGAGAAGGGAGAGGGCATTGGGGGCGCTTCTCCACTGTGGCAGAGAGGGGCATTGAAGAAGCACCCGCAATGCCCTCTCCCCTCTCTGGGGACTTTAAAAGCCAAGCATTTGCTTGTGCAGGAAAAGGGGTAGGGAGAAGTTCCCCCAATGCCACCTCCCCGGGGACTTTAACAGCCCAATGTTTGCCGTGGCAGAAAAGGGGCTGTTAAAGTCCAAGGGGAGTGGAGAGGGCATTGGGGGCTCTTCTTTGCCGCGGCAGAAAAGGGGAAGCAAAGAACATCTCCCAACGCCCTCTCCACCTCCCGTTTTCTTGCTGCGCTAAAAGCCTGGTGTTCCCCGGTCTAAGTCTCTAAGGGCAATACTTTGCTTATATTGTTGAATTAATATAATGTCAATGCTACCCCTTGATAAATTATCTTATGCAAGTCATTACCCTGGCAACTAATCCTCTTCCAAGTTACTTATACAGCCTGGAGTGTCCCACAATTTGAGAATCTATGAATTAGAGTATGATTGTCACGTCATGATGGAGTTGTCATGTGATGTATTGTGACTGTTTTCCCCCTTCACTAAACCAGGCATGGGCATGGCCAGCGCATGATGCATTCAGCCTGTGGGCCACAAGTTTGACACCCCTGTAAAAGAGTATTAACTTTTGGTTTTGTGATTCTCAGTAGTTTTCAATGGTGCCTTCTCCATACTGGTACTTTATGGGTGTATTAAGTTTCCATTCCCAAAACTCTTTTATGGCAGTTAAAGTCAAACCATATGAAGAACACCAGGTTGAGGAAAGCTGGGTTAGCTCTTACTAAGCAAGAGTGTAAAGACTTTCATTGCAAAAATAAGAATTTTCCTAGAAAAGTTCAAGCTAGAAGACTGTCTGTGATTATAGACCTCAGTGAAGAGGAGAGCTTCAGGGAGAGATATAAGCTACAGAGTAGGAGGGTGTAGTAGTTAAAATTAAATTTGAAACTTCCTGCACATAAAACAGGTCTGTTGTCTCTGGATTCTTCATTCCATTATTTTGATGTAGCCCCATTTTTCATTTCCAAAGCAATTATCTTACAAGTTCTAAATGAAAATATTAAAGTAGGGGCTTGTGTAGGGATTCAGACAACAATTTCCATACTTGCTGTCTTTCAGATTCGTTATTTAAATATCCTCCTTATGATTGCCTATTTTATTCAATGCTAATCATGTTTATTTTATTAAAATGAGAATTAAAACCTTGTTCAAAAATAGAATTTTTGAAAAAGTATAGGAGAAATACCTCCTAATGCATTTCACTACCATTATAATCTTTTGATCAAACTCATTTGTTGAAATCCTTCTAATACAGTAAGCATGGTGTCAGATAACAGATCCAGATGATAAATGGAATGGTAGAAATCAGATAAGAGGGAATAATAGGCTATGGATTGCAGCTGTAATGGAGGAAAAATATTCAGTTTTATTACAGTTGGTCTTTGTAGATTTTTGAAATTTTAAGGAAACATATTTGGTAATAATCTAGAACCTGTGACTCTTGAGTTTGTCACTGAACTACAATTCCCATCAACTTCCACAGAATGACCAATAGTAAATAAAATGCAGATCAACTGTTATATAGGATGCATTATAAAGAAACTTATAACATACATATATAGGGTAGTGGCTGGATATCATAGTGGTTAAAGTGTAGCATAGTGTAGTGGTTGATGTAGGAGACTAAAGTTTGAATTCCCATCTTACCAAAAAGGGTCCTTGAGCAATGACCACTATCATTTCACCTGACTATCTTGGATATGAGAGTGATATGAACGAGGAGAGCCATGCTGGCTTGGATGTTACACCGATTAACAGGACATGCAACATATATTGGGGAACCAGGACAATCTCACTATAAATGGGCTATTGGAACAAACTAGATATGGACAAGCTAAGAAACTGAGAATTGCTGGAATGCTGCTACAACAATATATCTAATGAGAAGAATACATAACACATAGGAAGGAATCATGAATGGACAGAAGATGGACATCACACTAACTATGAAACACCTATTTATCTGATGCTTCAAAGTAGCAAGGAGGAAGGTGCTCTCACAACTTCTACAGAAACAGATACAAGTGTAGGAGCCCTCTCTTCTGTGTGGATTACATCAAGTTGTATGCTAAGATGAACAAGACATTAACTTCCTGACTCACCTGACACAGATCTAAGTGAAGACATTGGGAGGTCTTTTGGATATGTGTGGCCAAATAGTAGTAAAGAGAGGGAAGGTAGTTAAGGCAGAGGGGTGGAACCAACAGTGAGCCACATTAACAGACATTCAGACCAGCTACAAATTCCTTGATAGCTCACAGTCACGAGAAGCATGATGGTGAGACAAGGAAGGCAAGCAACATCCAAAACATCCAGAATAAGACTTGAAGAACCAGCTCAATGGCAAGAACCACACCACCAACACATATACTCTACCAGATACCTCCAGTACAGTGAGCTAACCAAAAGAAGATATGAAGGTTGCCAATGTGAAGACCCGGAAGCTGATCACAATGTAGGGAGGTTTTCTCCTTAAGTCCAGCACCCAGACACTATACACCAGCCAGAAAGAGGGTGGACAGGACCTGGTGAATGTCAAAGTCAGTGACCTGGATCAAACCCAGAACATCCATGAGTACACCAGAAAGATGGTACCCAAAGATGAGCTGCTGAGAGAATGCTAAAGATAGCAGCAGACATAGGGGTAAGATTAAGCAGAAAAAATACCACGGCAAAAAACACCAACCCTGCATGGATTTTACTGCCAACAGATAGCTGAAGTTGCTGAAATCATCAGTTGCTAATGGCAGGGTATAAAATGCAGACATGAATAGCACACACTGAATGGATTAACCAGGTAACTGGCACTATATACAGGGGCATCTGCACAATGTAGCATTAGACCTTCCCAGGTCCAAATGGTAGATTCCAAGGAAGGTTGTGAAAAATAATAGGTCTGTGGGAATTCCAGATCAAGACATTTATTTATTTATTTATTTATTGAATTTATATACCGCCCCTCTCCTTGCGGACTCGGGGCGGTGTACAGCCAATAA
>JANHFP010006470.1:40672-58169 GCA_032468135.1 Calamaria suluensis
ACCCTAAGTGTGTAAACTCTATTATGTACAACTCATTAAATTGTAATTTATACTGATTTTCATAAATGCAGTATTTAGTGAAATTAAAAGGGTTATAATAGAAAACTTGTCTTTTCCAATCTGTTATCTTTCAACACATTTGAATATTTCAAACTGAGAATACTTAAGTTTATGCTTTTGTGATGAAAGGAAGCATGATTTATTCTTCCTTGTATATGAAGAGGCCTGGCCAAATTCTATTATTGGAATTAGTTTTAATGACTGTGTAAACCAAATAAGAATCTTTAACAACAATAACAACTGTTATACCTTTTGCAATTTAAACAGTATCATTGCAATATGAATGATTTATGCTTTAAGGGTTTTTCATATTTAAGATGAATATGCCCTGGGACAATATATAATAAAAGTGAAGCATTACTATAATACAAGACTATTTAATGTTTTGGCTTGAAGGTTCATTTGAAATTTCTAGACGTATCATACACACCATTACAAAATGAGTGATAGTGGATGATTGGTCATTCATGAAATGCTATATAGTACTGAGAGCATATGCACCAAGACAAACTCCTTATGTGTCCAATCACACTTGGTCAATAAAAAAAATTCTCTATTTTAATGGATTTTATAAAAAGGTTACTTCAAGGCTACAATAAAAATAATTAATGTGAAACCCTGAATAAATAGCATAATAGATGCTTCGGCCTTCCAAATAGAAACTCTGTTGCGTTAGGATTTTCTTCTGACAGCACAATTGAATCCAGTAGAGACTGTCTATATACACTATGTCATGTGTACATATTTCTACCTGTCTACCTTGATTATTTTTGTTCTTTTATTTTCTCATCCTAAATTTGTTCCACCTGCCTCCCTCACCTCCTCATTGCTCGTCATCTTTCATTTTTCATTTTCTTTCCCTCACTCCATCTGATCATTTACCTCATTCCCCTGGTATTTTGCTATGCACGAGTTTTCCCCTAAATTACCAGTCTGGTCTGTACTCTCTGGGGAGGGAGGAAACCAGGGCCTACAAAATGTCTTTTGGGTATGCATTATTCACTTTAATATGCTAATCATCTGTCCTCTAACATGGAAAAGTCTTTTACAAACCAGTTTACAAAACTTTGACAAAAATATGGTATCCACACACAGTGTGAATATAAAGAAAAATGAAAGTTAATGTCAGAGACAGTAAAGGTTGTAATGGGGGTCAGAGATGGAAAAGCGGAACTGCTATGCTATAAGCAGAAGGATAGGGGGTTTCACGGGCTGGGCTAAACCAAGGGACTGTTTTAAATTAAAACAGTAGTTCTCCAAAATGGAGAATTATGGAGTTTTAAATTAAAAAAGCAGAGAGTGGTTATTCCATTTCATTTGCTGTTTGTAACTGATTGTATTATGTTCCAAATTAATCATGTTCAGCTGCACTTTATATGTTTATTGCATTTATACACTTGGTCTCAATAAACAAATATCTTGTGTATTTTTTTTCCAAATTAAATCTTGTTAAACATCTGAAAAAAGTCTATTATATGTTTTTTGTTTTACAGCAGGTCTTTGTGATATTAATGAAAGTACTACAGTACAAGAGGATCGTTGCAAGTCTCCCACTTCAGGTAATTAATTAAACTTGCAAATAGTTTAAATAATACTTCAAAATGCTATATGATTGGGGGAAAGTTTTCTTTGATTTTTGGGTTCAGAAGGTACTTCACAATGAACTTCACAATGACTTTTCATATATACAGTTCAAGCAAGTATGTGGTCGTGTTATCTTTGTCAGGGGAAAAGTTCATCCTTGGTTTAATATTACGAATTATCCTTTTACCATATCCATTTTTATGTACATATAACAAATGTATACTGTTGGCAACAAAAATAATTACAGTGTGTATGGGAGATGTTTTAATTACTTGGGACTATGAGTTTCAAGTAAACGTAGATCCCAGAAATTTCAGGCAGTGTTTTTCTAACCATAGGCAAATATGAAAATTGTTCTATCATTCTATTGAGAAGCATAATTTCTTTAATGAGAAACAAAAGTTTGCAATTGAGTGTGATCATTTATATGTGAATGATATAATTTTATATAGAAGACATCCAAGATTTGATCTCTCTCTCTCTCTCTCTCTCACACACACACACACACACACACACATTAATTCTGGAAGTAAGATGTAAAGATCAGACTGGGATCTAGAACAAAAACAAAAAGCTGTATTGGTACAAAATGTTCATAATCGAGTCAGCATATCAAATGATTATTATATGTTCCTTAAATCTATGAGTGTAATGATACTGTATCAAGTTAAATTTTACTCATTTCATTCTATTCCATCATTTTTCCTGTAGCCTGAATTATTACAGTGACAGCAATCATAATGCCATAAGTGGTGTAGATCATACTGCCATAGCTGGTGTAATTTGGAATAATTGCAAGATCTCCATGATTTTTTAAAACATATTTAATTTATTTTGAGAAGAGTCCCTTACTTATTTGAGCTTAATTGCAATGTTACCCAATATTGGAGAATAGAGTTAGCTATCATTTGAAATAAAGAAACAAATCATACTCAAAAATTCAACATAGATTCTTAGAAAGAAGTAGTTCAAAATAGTATTTCCATCAGGTCTTGTCATTTTAAAAAGTAGTTTTACAGGTAAGTAAATATTTCTTAAGAAGTTTTGATATATTGGAAAGCAACTGTGCTTTAAATTTTATTTAAATACTCTGGAAGAAATAGTAAAGACAAGTATCCTTGTATTTTCATTTTTTTGCATGAATCATCTCAATTTAGTTGAGATCGTGATTTCTAATGGTAAATTATTCTAGAGATTGTAATAGAGGTTTTTTCCCCGTCACTATCATACAAATCCTAACCTAACCTTTGAATATGCACTAATTCAATTTTATTAACCAATTATGTTACTCTTCATGGCTTCTATATATTACTCATATGAGATTTGCCCTGTGCAGATGTTCTTAGAAATTCTCTAAATGAGCTTTTTTAAAAGCAGGAAACTCATATAAATTAATCACTGTGCCCAGATTTTTTTCAGTTCCTCTTCTACAGGTAATAGAAAAATCATTCTGCTTTGAAATGAAGAGTGGCACTTTATAATTTACTATTCAATAAAACTTTCAATGATGTATTTTCAATCTTAATTTATTTCTTTTATTTTTGATTTAGATTGACTACATATATAATTTACCATTGGAATTTAAAATATAAATTATAATGTCTATCGTTATGCACTATGATTTTTTTTGTTAAACGTAAACAATCTTGTCAAATTTTATTTTTCTTTACAGTATTTAGTAAATATGTATCATCTGTACTTGTTTAATAGATGGAGTTTGCTTACCTTTCGTTAGGAAATGAATAGAATAAATGAAATAAATATAATAAATGAAATGAATAAATGAATGAATAAATGAAACATAATGAAATGGTGACTGGTTGAAAACATAACGATATAGTGACATAGGAAATACAAAGTTGTCTGTGAAACTGAGGTCCTTTTACAAATTCTGTGGGCATCAAAGAGATGAAGGGGAGGTATAATTGAAGAGCTGAACATTATATCAACATTCTTACCAGTACAATTTTTTTTATATATAATATATATATATTATAAAAAACTTTGTCATTGCAATTGGCTGCAATTGCATTGTGTCCTTTCTTTATTTTTACAATCTGTTCCAATTCCTTGCCTGTATGTATTTTGTTTTGAACCTCTTTTCTTTATATTCCTTTCATTCTTGTCTTCACTCATGTAGGTTCTGGTTCCCCCAACAATTCTGGTGATGAGCAAAAAATGAATAATTTTATAGAAAAGGGTATAGTATTTTTATTTCTTAGAGTACAGTATTATCATTGATTTCACTAGCTTATATTTTTTAGTAAATTGACATTTTCTATCAAAATATTATTTGCAGTGAAAACCAAAAGCAGAAAGTTTTCCAAGATGATAGCCAGTGATATAGGTAGGAACTAGAAAAAAAATATCCTTTGCTCCTTCCTGGCACTTTATTCTATGCAGCGCTTAATTCAGTTGTAAAACAAAGCAAGCTGCAGTGCATTACTATTAAATTAATACTCTCCTAACCATTTATTTGCTTATTTTCTAAAATACTTTGCTTTGTCATTTAATCAAGGAGATGGGCTCTTAATTTTTTTCTAATTTTATGCACACATTGCTCTACCAAAAAAAATGGGTTCTGGTTTAAAATATTGAAGAAGTTCAATCTTGTAAGCATTACTGCATAAATCATTTGTAACTTGGTCTTTTTGAATAGATCTGATTATCTTGAAATGAATCGTTATAGATCCTTTCCTATTTTAAAAATAAAAGTATGATACATTTTATATCTATATAACTGCTAACCAGACTAATATAATTGACAATAAATTGAAAATTGTAACATTTGCAGTACATGTGAATGATGATTGAACCCTTCTGTTGTAAGGATGTAACTATGGTGAATGATGAATACAGGAAAGATAGGCATACTTTCTTGCTTGGATATGGTTATTTTGCTTTTTAACTTTTATTTTAAAATACAAAGATACTGGTTTTCTATTTAAATTAAAGCTCTAATTCTTTGGCCATTTATCTGGGAGTATGTATTTTAATTGAGTGGTGCTCACTTTAGTATATATTACATTATTGCACTATAAAGGCTCTTCTTCTTCCCTATATTTCAGTTTCTGTCATTTTTACTTTTATGTTTTTAGTAATTATCTAAGAAGATATATGTATTTGCACAGAGCTTGACTCATTTGAAACGTGTCTTTTTCTAGCACACCTGATAAATTAATGTTATCTCTTTTAGACAATGTTCAAATGATTTATATATATATTTGGTTGCATATTTGAAAACATTATTGACTAATAACTTCCATGTTTTGAGTGTTGTGTGGAAATTAGTGACTTTCTTACCTTGTAGTTGTTCTGAAATGAGCATTCAGTAGAAGTTCATGGTGACGGGTATTATAGCAGATGGTTTGGAAAAATACATTTTAAAAATCATATTAATAGTATTGAATAAGCACTCTTAAGAAAAAAAAATACATTTCATTTTGAAAAAAAATCTATATTATAATAATAACCAAACCTGCTCGATACATTTATGTTGCAGTGTAATGTAGATTTTAAAAATGTGTTATATATTATTTTAGAACTATCAATATTAGTTTTTCTGGATGGATCCTGTGGCATTCAGACAATGCTACAAACTATAGCATTGTAATATAATACTTATGAAACATTGAAAGTATTTAGTTTTAATGTGTTTGTTTCTTTTAGTCTGGTGTCATCTACAATTAAAACAAAACTATTCAAAATAAAAACACTTGCAGCAATTGCTTTGACTAAGTAGCAGAGAAAAATAAAAAATACTGATTCTATTAAATAATACTGAATATAAATGAATATAAATGAAGAAGTAGTTCTGATCACATAATTATTTCAGATAAATAATTGCAAAATTAATATTTCTGGAGAAGGAAACAAAGAAGAAACCCACCCACCCCCAAAGGGATTTACATTTTTGCTGAAGAATTGGGGGAAATAAACTGGACTGAATAATTGGGGGGGGGGAGGTAAATGCATTTTATTTTTTTTAGAATTATGGGAAAAATGACAAATTTTCTAGGTATTGTAAACTTTGATATCCCACCAATGATAACCTAATAACGATGCAACTACAAGCTTTTTCTGTACTGAATTATTCCAGTTGCGATGCTTAGGACACATAGTCCTCTTAAGAGTTAGGATTAGTGTTCTTGGGAAGTGGGGCGGGATATTTTCATAAGAGAAGAGAAAAGAATTCATTGCTTCTTTGCCTGATGATTATATGGTTCACTGTTTTCCTGCTTGCCTGAGTAGGTCGCAGGGGACTATGATTGCAGTGAAAAACAAAAAAAATGATTGCTTGATTCATGTAAGTCAGGGAAAGTTAGAAGGTGTACTCTGTTCCACTTTGTTTGCTCTTCAGATTCAAAATATATCATAGCAAATTTAATAGTTTGGAAAGAAAGCATCACCTTTTTGTTCTTTTTTTGTTATCTTTCAGTGTATTAATCTTAAGTTCCATTAGTACTTTGTAAATTATAATTGGGTTTTTACTAATGTTATTTAATTGAGAAATCATAGAGTGATATATGTTTGACTTCAGCAACACTAATTTATTAGTAAATCAAGATTTATATATCATGTATTCTGTTTCATATTTCCAGGTTATATTATTAAATGGTGGACTTTTTTTACTTTTTTCTCTGGGGTCAAAATTAAGAAAGATTTATTTCAAGATTAAAAATCTCTTGAAATGCTTAAATTCATATTCACAGGTCTATCAAAAAGTGCTTCCTACAACTACCAGCCTCATGAAGCTTTGTTTTCAGAGAAAAATACCTTTTATTTCCAGAGAATGGTTGGCAGTTTCAAACATCATAAGGAAGTTCATTAAGATTTACAAATAAATACTAGTTTCTCAACTTGACTGTATTTCCTCTTGCCATTCAAAACAGATGTAGATACAGTAGAATTCTCCAAACTTCCTGTTAAGAAGACAGTGAGAAGGCAAATCTAACCAACTAGTATTCTCTAGTTCAGTTTCTACCCTAATTGCAATAATCAAAAGTTTTTATCTGAAAATGTCTGTCAAAAATGATAAACTAGGCAACATGATTTTGTTGTATAAAACGAGGAAAGCATTGGATTAAATCTATCATAAATTTCTATAATAAGTGGGACAAGATGGAGAGATCAATTTGACAAATGATGTTGTAGTGCCAAAATTAATCCATGGTTGTATTAAACCCTAGTTCAGTAGAGTTGAGAATAAAAGTAGCAAATGGTGTACTGACTAGTCTTGCATATATACATTTTAAAATAATAGATTTTAATAAAACTTTATATTAATAAAAATGTTATATACATAGCAGTGTGAAATTTCAGCTGCCAGTTCTTTAGTTGGTATGGCATTCTTATGCATCAAATTCTCCCAAGAACCTTGGATATTGTAACGTATCAGCCTAATATGCAGTATGTGTTCCAAGTAATGTCATCTTTTCTAATTGAATGATGAAAATTTTGCCAGTATACAGATTTTCTAAGTGTGAGCAAAATTTCCATCTGTCAATTAAAAAATTCCAATTTTTAATTGACAGATGGAAATATAATATATGATATATAATTATTATTTCAGTATTTAGGATTTATATGTTATGCCATTGGTGACTATTTAATTTTTTTTCTGCTTTGTGGATTATATAGAATTTGCCCTGATAAGCACTTTTAATATATATTGATTATAATTCAATACCAACATTATTTTAATATATTGGGCCTAATAAAGTCAAATGGGTCCTTCTGTTTACAGTGGATGGCAGTTTTAAAAAGGAAGTAACACTTGTTTAAATTAATCAGATTATTATATCATATGGTGTGTTTTAAATTTGGATTAATCAGATAATAGTCAACACACTTTGGTTTCATTTATTAGAGATTATTTGTCCATGTGTAAACTTTTTACTGGTTATTGTGCAGTATACTTAAATATTTACTAATGGTTAGGGTAAAGGTACAATTTTTAATAGGAAAAAAATGGAGAACTGTTGTGTACTAATTATAATTTTCAATCTTTAGGTTTCTAATGCTTGCAGAAATTTATCCTTTTTAAACTGTGTGTGGATTCAAGTTTGCATGAACCTATGTTGCTGTCTTTGTCTGTCTTCAAGGTGGTGAAAAGATTTTGAAAACTTCCCTAAAAATAAAAAGACATATTTCCATTAAGTTCTGTCAAAATTGTATTTAATTTATTTTATTATTTCAATTTATAATAAGGATTAAGCTGCCTAGATTCTTAATTTAATATCAGAGAGCGCATTAAACTCTACAACTACTTTCAACTATATTTTAAGCTAACAACATATAAAGCAAACATACACAATATAATACAAACGGTGATTTTACATAACATAAAACAATAATTTTACTCCACTTACCTGTAAGCCAAATTAATTACTCTAAAACAAAAAGCAGTGCAAATAACAGACTTAGAAAGCTCCATCCCCCAGACCTTTTACTAGTATAATTTGTATTTTCTGAAAAACAGAAATTGGTAGAATGTCCTGGAAACAATTCAGTAATTCCAAGGATCCTTGATGAAAAGGATATGTTTATAGTAGCTACAGTTCTAATTATGTTACAACTTTTTCATTTAGATTTTTTAAAAGTTTTCTGACTCTAGATTTTAGGCAGTATAGTGTATTTCTTTAATATTTTATTTTCCTGCAAAACATAGCCTTGTCTTTCATATTGATGTAAAACTTGTTTATTATTTTTTTTAAAAAGCTGTATCATGAGATGCCTTAAGAAACAGTTTTATTCTTAGCAACTGCAAGCTTTAAGGGATAAATTTTGTATTATATAACCAAATAATACAATCCTCTTTATTCAGGTCATATCTGTCCTCAGTAATAGGAACAGAATGTCTTTTTGAAAACCTCTTTTCCTTTTCCCTACACAAGCTAGGAGTAAGAATAGTGGGACACAGTGTTGTCATTCAAAAGAGAATGCTCACTCATCCCAGTGTCTGCTATGGCTGTCAGAAAACATCATTTATTTATACTAGGAGTTTCTCCCATAGTATATCCCTAATAGCCCTATGTAGCCCTATATTTTACCCTTTGTGGTGTTTTAATTTTCCTATAAATCTGTAAACCTTTCTTAACATTCAGGGACTTTTGGAGACTCAATCTCCTGCCAATTTTCTGTGATCCTTTGCCATTTTAGAATCACAATATTTGGGATAGAATATTGTCTTGTAAAAAGATATTTAAATAACTTTGGCTCCATCTCGATTGTATTGATTAAAATATGTATTTTGGGGGAGCACAAATAAAAATCAGAATATATAATGTGCCACAATAAAGACCAAATAATTTTAAATATTAGTATTTTTAACTTGCTTTAATTCCAGAAAAAGTAATTGTCATACTCTCATTGCACCTTTGTAATTAAACTTTTCATAAATATTTGTTTACATACACATACTTCCTTGCTTAGAACTAATATATGAATTCTGAATTTGAAAACTGACAATTTTAATTATTTCATATTCTCTGAAAATATGATCATTCTAGTTTTATTACAAAACTATACATTATTTTTCAGCAAAGATGTCTAGAAAATTAAGCTTACCAACTGAACTGAAACCTGAGTTAGGTAAGTATTTGTTCAAAGCCTGTATTAATGGTGTTTATACTCTTTCAATAGGCTATAAAATACACAGTGTGTATTTTGAAATTTCACACATCTAAGTAGAGAAAAGTTCCATTTATTTTTCATTGTTCAGTTCCAAGATTTGATGCAGTTCATTTTTGCAATTTCTTTGCCCCTCAAATTGGAACTATTTTTATCTCTTTAAAAACCATGAAAATCTCACCCACAGAAGTATAATTTTGTTCATAGTTTATTTTTTAAATTTCACAACTTACACTACTACTTTCAATAGAAAACAAGAATAAAAGGAAATTGTACATAATTTTCAGTTTGGAATAAATAATAGTAATTAGATGGAAAATGCAAATACAAATATCGCTTTAGTCATAAATTTGGTGGAGAGCATCAGCTTTTCCCGGTGATGTTATCCCATGTTCTGTACTGAGACATTAAAATACTGCATATAAATACACTCTTTTTTGAGAAACGGCAGGATATAAATATAATAATTTCAGACATTTTTCATGAAAATTATTTTTAAATATGCTCAGGTATTTTAACCTCTATTTTATTGGTATCTAAATAGATATATCGTTAATCTGCAACTAAATAAAAATTAAAACTTCTAATTTTTTAAATCAATGTGCATATAAAATATCAACTGCCTTAATAAGATTTAACATTGGTCTTTATTCTATATTGCACAATTTTCTAGTTCACGGATCTAAGGGTCTGAATAACTGTTTCTGAAAATAGTATTACCTTCAAAAACACTTTGTAATTGTATAGGATGAAGAATATATTTAAAGGCTCAGGTATATTTATATTATGAAACTAATTCATGGTTAATTAGATTCATGGCCTCACTGAAATTCATGGCCTCACTGAAATTTAAATTAACATTTCTTTATTATGACATTTCATTAGGATATATTAGTAGAGTGGGCTGAACTCACTTTAAAATCTGTTTGAATAACTTTATTCAAGCATGTTGCTACCTTAAACTATTTATGGAGAACTCTAGTAATCACTTGAAATGTTATTTTGCCCAGAAACCGCTTCTTACAAAGTATTTTATCATGTAAAATAAATAAAAATACATATAAACTTAGGCAAAAGAGGCTGAATTCACCAATTTACCTAATTCTCCATTTTCAGTTTTATATAAAACACACTATTTTTGTTTATGGTAAAATTTTTATATAATATAAAATTTTTTATATAAAAATATAAAATTTATATATTTATATAAATATAAATATAAATATTTTGGTAACTCTTCATTTCTTTATCAATTCTTTTGTTTTATTTATAAAGCAAAAACAATTTATAAAACGCTATTCTAAAAACATGCTGTCTGTATTGTAACAAAACATGTAAAATATTTTGATCTCAAGAGGGACCAAGAATTATTTTAGTTCCAAAGATATAAGATCTGGGCAGTGAGTATAATCAGAAGTCTGTTTCTGGAAAAAGTGAAATTGGGATTGGGAACAATCCAACTCTTATTCTGTCAGTCTCTTTAGAAAGCTTTAGAAACTTTTAGAAAGTTTCAGAAAAAGATTTGTGAGATATACTGGAGTGTTTAGGTAAGGTAGAAAGTTATAGAAGAGTCATATTGTACAAGTAATGGGTAGCATCTGTTTATGAGGTATTGGTATTATGAAGTATTGGACTATTTTTACTTGGGTCAATCTATATCCAGAAAGTTTAGCAAGCACTTTTATTTTCCATTCATTTTCACTATATTTGTTAAAAGTGAAACAAATAGTTCTTTTCAGAGTTTATTAGCGTAGAGTGATGAGCGTATCCAAGAAGAGGCTTAATTTTTCAATGAATATTTTAGTTTCTTTTGAAACACACTAGAATTGTCCCATCAAATATTGCTTATACATTTGAGGATATATTTATAGTTGTATCCAATTGTCTGGTCTATATATTAAAATTACAGTTTTGAAAAATATTAAATTTACAAGATGGTAATAAATAGTATAATTAAACATTCACAGAATCATCTTGAATATATTATTTCCCTCTGCAAAGCTTTCTCAATTGGCATACTCTTGCCATAAGAGCCCCACATTATGTATTGTTATTGCATCTAATATAATATATACAATATATTATATATACAATATAGCTTTACTAGGATACTTACCTTTTTATACAGCAAGTTCTCTAAATTTATCAGAGTCTGCTTCCTGCAGATTAAATTAGAAATTTACAAGACAGGCTTTAAATCTTTAAAATGATATTGAAAAGATGGTGAACAATAACTTGCTACTTCCTTTCCAATAACTTCAAACAGATTTCTCATATGAATTCTTTTTAATTATGCTTTGGTACATTTACTATATTTTATCACAATCTTAATAGCCTTTACTATTCTGTAAACATATCTTTTCCAATCTCATCATCTTTAAAACCATATCCAGTAGGTTACGTGGTTGGTTGTTGTTGATACATGTTTCAGTGTCTGGACTTTTATTTTCTTCTGGATAATTATGCTTATTTTGCTTTTGCTTTTCTGTGCTGTTTCCAATAATTAAACATTCATATAATTATTTCCTTTTTGTATCACTAATCAAAATTACTGAAATGAGGTTAAAATACCATCATAATGACTGTTCAACAATAAAACTGGAATTCATAATTTTGCCAAACCTTGTGTTAGACATGGATACAAAGCAGAAAACAATGCAGCTTCTAAAACAACATGGGCCATTCTATGGGTAGATAACATGTCCACCCTGCTTCATACAGCACCAGCTGTAGCCTCCAAATGCTCTCCAAAGGAAGCCCCATGTAGAGCACATTGTGTGAATTCAAATGCTAGATGAACAGGGAATGAGTGAATGAGCAGAGGGAATCACGATCCAGGAAAAGGTCCAACTGGCACTCTTACATAAGAAGTTACATAAGAAGTTATGTAACTACAAAGAGTTGTGAGTCCATGAGGGCAGAAAGGGCCCATCCCCAAGAAGCATCTGTGTGTTGTTTAACATTGTTGCAAAACCGAAAGAAGCTTGAGTGGGAGGTTTGCAAGCAAGAAGCGGGAAACTCTGTTGCAAAAAGGGTTTGACAATGTATAGTTTTGGCGCGAAAAGCCAGCTATAAAAGGAGCGGCTGCGGCTACCGTTTCTCAGTTCTGGATTGTTGAACTTTTATAATACATTTTTACAAGGCAAAGCTACCGTGGCTGAGCCGCTGCACAAACTGCTCAGGAAACATAACCCATGGGTATGGGGGAGACAGGAAGACAAAGTGTTCGCCGCTGTCAAAGCACTCCTGACAGCAGATACTTTCCAGATGCAGTACTCAACAACTCTGCCATTAAGGCTATCATGCGA
The DNA here is from genome assembly GCA_032468135.1 of Calamaria suluensis. Taxonomy (NCBI): domain Eukaryota; kingdom Metazoa; phylum Chordata; class Lepidosauria; order Squamata; family Calamariidae; genus Calamaria; species Calamaria suluensis. The sequence continues at coordinate 53,257 of JANHFP010006470.1, forward strand.
TGCTTTGCCTGTGGGGGTGGGGGCTGTGTTGAGCCATGTCTTACCAAATGGGTTGGAGGCCCCCATTGCGTTTTTTTCCCGCTCCCTATCGTCCACTGAAAGAAACTACGCCCAGATAGACAAAGAGGCGCTGGCCATTATTGCGGGGGTTAAAAAATTCCATGACTATGTATATGGCTGGAGTTTTGAAATCCTGACGGATCACCTCCCCTTGCTAGGGTTGCTGGCCAGAGACAGACAGGCGCCGGTGGCTATGCCTCCCAGGTTTGTCAGGTGGTCTCTTTTCCTGCGTAGTTATGACTACAAATTGATTCACCGACCTGGGCAGTTAATGGGCCATGCTGACGCATTGAGTAGGTGTCCCCTGCCTGATCTTATCTTGGATCCTGCTGAGGAGGTGCCCCTCCTCTCGCTTAACTATTTGGATAATGGGCCAATTACTGCTGAGAAGCTAGCTGGCGCCACCTCCAAGGATCCCACGCTGCGGGGAGTCTGTAATTGGGTATTGAGGGGGTGGCCAACAGGTCCCTGTGAAGGGGAATTCGGACCTTTTGGGCTAAAGCGAGCGGAATTTTCCATCCTGCATGGAATCTTATTAAGGGGAGACAGGGTGGTGATCCCTACGGCGCTCAGGCAGGCCGTTTTGGAATTGCTGCATGACCAGCATCCTGGAATAGTCAAGATGAAGGCGATTGCGAGGAGCCACGTATGGTGGCCAGGGATTGATGGTGAGATAGTTACTTTTGTGGCTAAGTGTGGACCCTGCCAGGCTAAGGGTCCCGCTCCCCCGAAAATAACACCTGCCAGATGGGAGCAACCTGCGGGGCCATGGAGCAGGGTACACATGGATTTTGCAGGTCTCTTGGAGGGGGTAATGCTTTTAATAATTGTGGATGCTTTCTCCAGGTGGGTGGAAGTCAGGAAGATGAGGTCCACCACCACGGAGGATGTCTGTGGCATTTTAAACAGCGTCTTTGCCACGCACGGCCTCCTGGACATTGTGGTGTCGGACAACGGGCCACAATTCACTTCCATGGCAATGGAAGAATATTTCGGGCAAAGGGGTGTCCGTCACATGCTGACCACGCCCTACAACCCTCAGTGCAATGGAATGGCTGAGAAAATGGTCCATGTCACCAAATTGGCACTAAGCAAAGCCTCTGGGGGGACCTGGCAGGAAAAGATTAACGCCTTTATGGCTTGGCAACATTCTACTCCATGCATGAGCACGGGAGTCAGCCCTGCAGAATTGCTGATGGGCAGAAGGTTACGCACCCTCCTGGACAGGATGCACCCCAGGTTTTTAGGCAGGCGGGACCCCTTCCTCAGTGGCAACCCAGCTAAAGAGGTCAACGTTGACGATCTGGTCCATGCACGGAACTATAGGGAAGGGGAAACGTGGGTCCCTGCCCGGGTCGTGAGGCAGACAAGCCCTCGGTCGTATGAAGTTGAACTGGGGGATGGCCAGTTGTGGCGGCGCCACATCGATCACTTAAAACCAAACAAGGGGCTCAACTCAGGCCCCGAGGGTAAAGGAAAGGGGGAGAAGGCATTGGGGTGTGCTGACGATATTTCACCTGTCTCCCCAGGGCCAATTCCCCTTGCAGACCAACTGCCGAGGCAGCAGGAAAGCGCTGCTGGTATGCGTAGCAGAGACGCTGCCAGAAAAGTGCTGATGGACAGTGACCAGCCGATCGACGTTCTGGAGAGGGGAATTGAAGCCGGGGCCCCGGAGGGTTTAGTTCGTGAAACTGAAGGAGGGTTATGTTTAGGGGGACCAGAGTTAGGTCTGACCCCTGTTGGAGGTGGGGGTGAGACCGGGGCATCTGAAGTAGCCGCCCCGGAGAGGGTAGAATTGCGGCGCTCCAGCAGAGCCCGGTCACAGCCAGTTAAATTTAAAGATTATGTAGTTCACAGGATGGGTTAGGAACCTGACTAGGGTGAAGGAGTGTGTTGTTTAACATTGTTGCAAAACCGAAAGAAGCTTGAGTGGGAGGTTTGCAAGCAAGAAGCGGGAAACTCTGTTGCAAAAAGGGTTTGACAATGTATAGTTTTGGCGCGAAAACTCAGCTATAAAAGGAGCGGCTGCGGCTACCGTTTCTCAGTTCTGTATAGCGAATGGTGCGGAGTAGTTGTGTTAATAAAATATTGTTGGACCTACCTGGCCTGAATTACTTGTCTCTTCGAACTTATCAATCTGGAACTCCCCTTCCCCCCACTGCCCTACCTGAACACAACTCCAGAGCTGACCCACACACCCTGCACCAATGCAGCCCCGCCACCCCCACTTTGCTTCTGGCATCGCCTTCCAGCAGTGGCACCTGCAGCAGCCAAGATCAAAAAGCAGGCAGGCTTGGGGATCCTCAGGGAAGTGGGGCTTGGCAGTAGAGTCTAAGCACCCTGGGAATTCAACTGTTGGTTGTCTGCTGCACAAGACCCCAGGCAACCCATCCTGATGTCCAGGGTCTGCCCATATAGCCTGAGGGATTCGGTAAAACTCCTCCAGTGGATCAAGGACTGACAGCCTCACTGGTCATGCACCCAACATGATGGACATTGAGCTGGCAATGCCCACAATAGCCATGCAGCTGCAAACACAGTCACCACCACCTCACACACAGCCCGGACAAAAACAAACTTCATCTGATCCTCAATTAAATGGAATCTGTGACCAGAGGTGACCCACACACACTGAACCCATGCATTTAGGGGCCCCACAGCTAGGCCACCCTCACTTTGGTTCCTGCCTCACATTGCAGCAGCCAGGATCAGGAGTCTCGCAGGCCCAGGCATCCCATAAGGTAAATGGGGTTAGACAGTAGAGTCCCAGGTTCTGTGGGAACCGAAGTGTTGTGTGCCAGCTGCCCAGGGCCCCAGGTTACCTATGTTGCCATCCAGAGCCTTCCCATGTGGCCTGAGAGGGTTGAAGAGGTTCCTCCAATGGAGAAGGACCCAGCACCCAACCTGGTCCCACCCCCAACATGAGGGATGTTGTGTTGGCCAAGCCCACCATAGTCACAACTACCCAGACACCAACAACCACATGGCCATGCCCCTTTCAATCCACAAAGGCAAAACAATCCTGACCTACCCTCAATGAAATGAAGTCTGACACCTCTGCTGTAACTCATGTTCAGCTTCATCATTCATGTTCCTCCAGCAGAGCTCTGGCTGTCTCCTGACCCTTTTCATCTCCCTCAATTGAATCATGAGGTTTGTTAAGAATAGTGGACCAAGAGAGGTTTCATGCAAGTGATCCAAGGCCTCAGTACCATTCCTACTCCCGGTAGTGGCCAAGGCCTCAGAAGAACCATGCAGCAGAGCCTCAGGTATAATTCCCAGTTCCCTTTGGAACCCCATCAGTCACTAAGACTGGACTGGTCAGATAGATCCATGTTCCGTGCAGAGAGAGGCAGCATAAGAGAATCTCAAAGTCCTCAGGCCATGATCTGGCCAGGACAAAAGGGACCAGGATAGCTCCTCCTCAGGAAGGAAGTGGTCTGTATTGAGCTGAGCCAAGAAGGAAGGTGACCATGGTGAGATGCCTCTAAGACCAGGGGGGAGGAATAAGACACTGCCTATCTCCAGAGTACAATGCAGCCCATGCACCAGTTCCAAGAAGATTCCACAACCAATTGCACCCTGATTCAGGTGACCTTGATGGCACTTATAAACCCTGAAGTGGCCTCAAGAGCTCTTCCAGAGTGCTAACAACCAGATGACTGCAAAGAAATATAATCCTTCCAACTCCCTCACTATCAGAACCTATCCTTCTATCCCGCAACCTTCCAGTCTCAACTGTCAGTACCTATCCTTCCATCACCCTGCCATAAGAACTGATGAAGCTTCTTGAATGAGAAGTGAAACAACTTCTTCTCCTTCTCCTCCCCCCCTCCTCCTCCTCCTCCTGTTGCTGCTGCTGCTGCTGCTGCTGCTGCTGCAAGGAAAAAGCAGTCCAGTTGCAATTTGAAAAAGAAAAAAAAACACTTTTGAGATAACTATGACCTGGATGACTGAAAATCTTCACAGATGTGTGAGTTTATGGTTTCTTCCCTTGCCTTACTAACTGGTCAAACTAACTGGTGTGGCAATAAATCACACCGTGATGACCCATAAAATCAGCACAACACTTTGTGTTTCAAAGAAGAATCTCATTTCTTGCAGCTTGGAGTTGGCTTTGAGTTCACTCAGGGAGACAGAAGAGTTTATCCTTCCTTCCTGCAGATTAATCCCAAGGAATTTCCAAAATATGAGGTTTTAGTTCAGTTACTCCTGTATTTCCAGTGGAACTGGGTTGGTCTTCTGGCCATTGAAGATGACAGTGGAGAAGGTTTCATGTCAACTCTGGTGCCAATGCTCAAGGAGAAGGAGATCTGCCTGGCCTTCACTGAAATGGTGGAATTTGGTATTTACAATACTTTAGAGAAGACACTTATTCGTACTTCTAAAATTTGGTTTAAAGCTGAAGTGATTATTCTGTTTGGAGATTCCAGTACTATTAGAAAGATTCAATCATTTCTTGTGACATTTGAAATATCTCAAAATACAACATTACAAAAAGTTTGGATCTTAACTTCCTATTGGAAACCTGTTGTGTTGAGAGTTCAAGAGGAATTGAAATTCATAAAGCGTCAAATAGTTTGTGTCAAATATTGCTGTCAGAACAAGATCAAAACATACAGCGACATATTGATTAAATTGATTTACTGTACAAGTGAACTCAATCTTGCTGATCACTTTACAAAAGCTCAGACAGGACATCAACATATCAAAACATGTAAACGATATGGATTAACTGTGTAAATACGAAATATGAAAAGAAACCAAAGGGGAGAATGTTGAGTATAAAACTTACCATGTTGGTTTGTTGTTCATATTGTAAGTCTTGTAAGGATTACTTTAAGAGCTCTGTG
>JANHFP010006470.1:63880-80122 GCA_032468135.1 Calamaria suluensis
AAAATGCAAGTAGAAAAAATAGGGACCACCTTTGGTGGGAAGGTAACAGCGTTCCGTGCACCTTTGGCATTTAGTCAAGCCGGCCACATGACAACAGAGACCATTTTTCTAAATATGCAATTTGATAGGGAACGTTATTTTTTTAAAAAATACATTTTAGAAGCAAAGAGAGATCACAAAGGTACTTAAAGCTCAAGACACAAAAAACACAAAACCTAGTCTGAAAGGATCATTTTACAGAGACACGTTGGATAATTTCATCCAAAGGGATATTTTAGTTGTGGGAAAGTGCTTTTGTTCATTCCAAGCTGCTTTGTACTCTGGGAAACTTGAGCAATAATAAAATATTAGCTGCATAATAGAAGGTGATGAAGATATAATGGATCTTCTACAGCATCAGCAGATGGCATAGATAGCTAGACAAATAGCGCAGAAAGAAGTCTGGTTTAGGGGAAAAACATTTCTTTAGTCTGAAGCACAGATTTAAGTCTTACTTGTTGAACCTTAGAAATTTCAAATTTGGAATTGACTCCAAATTAAAAACAGACTCCCTGAAAAATAAACTGCTCTGGAATAATTTGCCATCAGTTCTTAATATAATGACCAATTTCCCACTCGGCATCCAGTAAGCAGCCAGGCTATGGATTTGAATAAAGGCCAAATGGAAGATGGCCAAGCACGTTAAATGTAAGACCTTTCACAATTCCCTACAGAAATTGCACAAATGATGCAGCCAAAGTGCATGCTGTGCGTAGTGTAATTGAACTCTTTTGGCATCCCAAAGCATTATGTCTCCATATTCTGCCATAGAATATAGCTGAAGGAATGAACTAAATAGTGGATGAAAAGTTAATCTCCTTTGCAGAAAAACAGAACCCATCAAGTGCAAGGTCTAGGTTTTCAATATTCATTTTCATTTTGGACTAAAATGAAAACCAAACACTATATTCCTGCATAGGTTTCTAAATTTAACAGTTATTTCTTGTAGTTATGGGCGGTAGTAAGCACTACAAAATATAATTGTTTAATTGTGCTTAAATATAAGCCAGTAGTAGCCAGTGCTTTAGTAAAATCCCATTGATTTCAATGAATGTATACCAGGCACAATGGTACCTGTAGACACCAACTTCCTGTGGATACCTTGCTTGCTTTTTTGCACTTTCAAGTTCCTTGCAATGCTGACTATTTTTTTTATTTCAAAAAAGAGTATTTTAATTAAAAAAGATGTGATCCAGTTACCTGTTATAAAGAAAGACCTCAGTGTCCAGCATCAACTTTTTTCTAGCAACGCCTTTGAGTTTTACTTTGACATTATATGCAGTCTGTCTTAGATAAAAAAAATAAAATAAAGGATAGCTGGGGGTTATTTTGGAAGTCAGCTTATCTGTCAGAAAAAGACAAAGGGAAGTTGGGAGTTATTGGAATGAAAAGATCAGCTTTTTGGTGTGTGAATGTTTGCTATAGTAACCATTTACGAATGGGTAAAGTCCCTTGGTAGCCTTTTATGAATCTCCACCACATCAGCTCAAACTTTCAGCTGTATCCACCTGTTCAAAATGCTTTCAGACTTGGATAAGCATGAATCCTGCCTAGTAGGAGAAAAACCAGTTATCACCAGTGTTTTAAAGTCTGACACATGCTCACTTTTCATCCAAGCTTAAGGTTTTGAAATGTTTGAAGTTGAATAAGGAATCAAATCTCAATGAAGTTATTTCATGCTTCTCGTATTAGTTGTTACAGATATAGCTCCATTATAGTTGTTAAATTTTCAGTGAAAAAGAGAATGCCAAGAATGACATGCTGGATATTTCAGATGCCAACTGAAAATTCAGCCTGCCAGATGGAACTAATATGTTCAATAGATCATTACCGTTGAAATGGAAATATTTTTAATGAGGATTTCAAAGCTATCCATCTCCCCTTTGGAGTTTATTAAAATGTTGTATTTGAATTGTCCCAAGGACAAAAGGATTCTGTGTTTTTGTTTGCTTATTCCTTTTTTAAAGTATTTTTTATTTTTTATTTTTATCTTAAATCTTGAAAGATTTTTTAAAGGATAGAGGAAATATATGCCATTAATAGGTCAGTTTATTTAATTGACTTTAAAAGTAAAAGCTATGCCTTTAAAAATTCTGGTTAAACTGGAAATATCTTTAGAGCATTGGTTACAAGTCATTCTTTAGTTGGCTTCAGAAAAGGTACAGGTAGTCAATGTATGACAATAATTGAATCCAAAATTTATATTGCCAAGTAAAAAATTTGTTAAGTGAGTTTTGCTCCTTTTTATGACTTTTCTTGCCACATTTGTTAAGTGAATCACTGGAGTTGCTAAATTAGTTACATGGTTATTAAGTGAATCTGACTTCCTCATTGACTGTGCTTGTTGCAAAAGATGATCACATGACCCCAGGACACTGCAACTGTTATATATATGAATCATTTGTCAAGCATTCAAATATAAATCACGTGACCATGAGGATACTGCAATGGTCATGTTAAAAATGGCCATAAGTCACTTTTTTAATTTCCGTAACTTCAAACGGTTACTAAATGAACTTTTGTAAGTCAAGGACTATCTGTAGTTCAGAGGGACTAGTTATCTGGCAACAGTAAGAGTCTTTTCTTTCAATGTAATAACATGATAGTGTGAGTTTTGGTTGAGGGAGACCTTGGTGCTAATCTACTATGTCCTGGATAAATCTGGGTCAGCTATTTTTTCCCTTAGAAAATTTCCCCTTGCCAAGTGGTTGTGAAAATACAATGAAAAATGATTCCTAGGCAAGCCTTCTTAAGCTCCCGGGGAAAACTTTGGATAGAAATTTAGGAAATAAAAAGGTGAGTCTTTAGTTGTAGGGCATGTCTTTTATTTTATTTTTAAAATGATAGATAAATGCATGGCTGCCTAAACCCAACAGACAGTTTGCATATAGAATGATAATCAGTCTTTCTCTATTTGGAAAAGGGGTAACTTTTAACTGGGCAAGTAGCTGTTAATGTTACAGCATTTATCTAAAATGAAAAAGATCTTGACTTTAATATGAAACCCACATCTCAGAAGAAAAGCTAAAAAAATACATAACTGGACTCAAAAATCATGTGCAACATTCAGTTTCTCCATGTGATCAGTCTCAACTAAGGCTGCTTCAGCAAAAATCATGTGGGACATCCCGCTCTCCAACTAAACGTTTGACTGGTGTACTTTTCTATTTCCCAATACTCAATGCAAAAAACAGAATGGGGGCTGCGGAAGAAACTCACATAAGAAAGAGATGGGCAAATGAAGTAGCTGCACTGAAAATAAAGGACAAAGTGGGATTTGAGAGTTTGGGAGCCAAATTTGGGAGCCACCCAGAATTGGTTGAAAGATGGGGAAAGAGAGGGAGGCAGCTGGGAAGAAGGAGAAAGGAAGGATGGAAGGAAGGAAGGAAGGAAGGAAGGAAAGAAAGAAAGAAAGAAAGAAAGAAAGAAAGAAAGAAAGAAAGAAAGAAAGAAAGAAAGCTTAAGCACAAAAGAAACTGTTGAAATTAATTGGGTAAGCAGACCTTCCCATGTCCTTCAGATTATTCTTTGGTGGTATTTATGTTTTTCAGCTGTAGTCTACATCCATTACTACCCATTTGCTTGCTTTCATCAGCTTCTTATATTCTTTCCACAAAATTATCCAATTTTCATAGCATAGCATAGCGTAGCGTAGCATAGCGTAGCGTAGCGTAGCGTAGCGTAGCGTAGCGTAGCATAGCATAGCATAGCATAGCATATTATGACACAACTTGATTAAAAAAGAGAATTTTTAAATGCTAAAGTTCCAATTAAATATTTGTAGATTTTTTTTAAAAAAATATATACCTTAATGAAAATCTGTAATATGATTTACCTCCAATAGTTAATATGGAATTATTTGGGACTAGAATCCTTCAATTCTTCATTGATATGATCATTTTAGAAGCCAATACAAATTTTCGTTGTCTCTCCTTTTCCTTTCCCATTTAGGGAAAATTATTTGAAACAATTTCAGTTTTTTTTATAATTCTTACTAGTGTAATAACATTTTAATCAAGGCTATTTCTTTCTCTGCTGTTACTATTCACTAGATACATATTCTTCCTAATGGTTATTCCCATAAAGATCCAAGAGAGCAATAGCACTTAGACTTATATACTGCTTCATAGTGCTTTCACAGCACCTTCTAAGCGGCTTACAGAGTCAGCATATTGCACCCAACAATCTGGGTCCTCATTTTACCCACCACGGAAGGATGGAAGGCTGAGTCAATCTTAAACTGGTGAGATTTGAACTGCCGAACTGCAGCTAGTGGTCAGCTGAAGTAGCCTGCAGGGCTGCATTCTAACCATTGCGCCACCTAGACTTATGTTTACATCTTTCAAAATCTTAATGTCTGTATATTGTTATACATTCTTGTTAAGGATAGCCAAACAAACAAAAACAAACAAAACAAAAAACAGACAGACAAATAAATAAACAAATAAACAGACAAATAAATAAATAAGACATACATTTGTAGTGGAAATCACAGCTAATACCTTTAACCACATGCATTAAAATTAATGAGAGCAACCAATATTAAAAGCTGTCTTAAATTTTTACAGGCATAAACTACAATTAAACAAATTGTCTTCTTCACCAAATAATGTAAGAAAATGGCTGCAAAATGTTGAATAAAAGTGTTTTCCCTGAAGAAAGCATGATGTGTATGTACGGTTAACAAAAAGAGCTCACACCAGCCATTTCTAAACTGGTACTATATAAATGTTTTGAATTAAGTTTTAATGAGCCACAGGCATCCTGGATTGTATTTGTGGGTTGTAATCCAAAACATTTGAAGGCACCAAATTGGGCAAGACTCTTTTAACAATCCACCCCGAAACAGACTCAGACTCATTCTAACATACGGTTGAGATTCTTTGAATCTGTAGTGGAAAGTATTCTGAAATTTAAATTAATAATTCCATACAAGTAATCTTTGATAAGTATTTGTTCAATGAAATTACAACTGCACTGAAAAAAGTGACTTACATCTAATCCTCTCATGGACAACCATCACTGTGATCAAAATTCAGATGCTTGGCTTTGTTGTTAGTTGCAAAGTCATGTCCGACCCATTGCGACCCCATGGACAACATTCTTCCAGGCCTTCCTGTCCTCTACCATCCTCTGGAGTCCATTTAAATTCATGCCTACTTCTTCAGTGACTCCATCCAGCCACCTTATTCTCGGTCTTCCCCTTCTTCTTTAGGTGTCAGTCTTTCCCAGCATCAGGCTCTTCTCCAATGAGTCCTTCCTTCTCATTAGGTGGCCAAAGTATTTGTTTCATCTTCAGGATCTGGCCTTCTAAAGAACAGTCAGGGTTGATCTTCTGTAGGACTGACCTGCATCCAACAGGTATTTATGAACAACATTCTGAGGTCACATAATTGCCAATTACAATATTCTCAGCTGACTTCTTAATGACTATGTGTGATTTACTTAACAACTGCACTGATTTGCTTAACAACCTGGGCAAGAAAGGTCATAAAATTGGGTGTAATTCACTTCAAAAACAACCTTGCTTAGCAACAGATATTCTGGTCCCAAATGTGGTAATAAATTGTTGAGCTTGTTAACTGAAACTAAGTACGAATAATTTTCTTTGGTTTATGTATGGATTACTCCAGTCCTGTGAAGAGAATGTGAAAAAGAATAGCTACAATTAAACATTCAACAATTACCTTCAGGATCAGACTCATGCATAGCCTGAAAAAGCAAGAACCTGCCACTGGCTCAAGCTAACTTTGGTTTGGAGAATTTACAAGTTTTATAAAGGAACAATTGCCACTTTCTTGATGATGGGAGAAAACCTTTGAAGGGAAGCAATGCTATAGGTTGAGGGAGCTTGTCATTCTCGTGGGTTATTAGTAAAGAAATTAGGTAGATAGTTTACACAGTGAAATAGAATGCCAAACAGAATATAGGTTTTGGTATGTTTTATTTTAATTATTTATTTAATTATTATTTATTTTAATTATTTAATTATTTATTTTAATTTCATTTTAATTATTGATTTAAAATTAAATACTTTGGTTTATTTAGAAACCTTGTTAATTTTAGGATTCCAGTCTTTCAAACTGGAAACTGAACATCAGTTGCAACTGAAGATCAGGAAATTTCTTTATAAAAGTGTAGAAGGATCAATGTCAGCAAATATTCATATTTGGGTCAAATGTGCAATTCCTCTCACTATAACTATTTGAGTTACAACAACTTTTCCCCCTGTGGCAGTTGTTTCAAAACTACAGAGAGAAGATATGCAAGTTAAATCATAATTAGGGTGATAATTTATTATGATTTCCTAATATGCAACAATATTTGTTTGTTTGTTTGTTTGTTTGTTTGTTTGTTTATCGATTTTTATACCGCCTCTCTCTTCGCGGACCCGGGGCGGTGTACAGCCATAGTCAATTTAAAAACCCCAAGAGACAAAAATTAAAACAATTATTAAATAATTCAATGGCTATTTACATTTAAAATTCAATTAAAATTTTTGATTAAAAATTCGTTAAAAATTCAATTTAAAATATAAACAATCAAATTAATTTAAAACCATGTTACCTACACCCTATAATAGTTGGGGATGAGCACAAGATGAAATCCTTATTCTTAAATGATGAACCCAAGTTGATGGGTTGCTAATTGGTGGCAGATTTATGGCCAAGGTACATTGGCATATCCACATTCCTCAACCCTCAATGGGGTGGAAAGCTGCACTGCTCTTTTGCGAGGAATGGCTAGTTGGCTAGTACCCCTCAGTGAAGTGAGAAAGGAAGGATCTTCATCTTTTTCCACTTTGCAAAATGTAGATATATAAAGTGTGCAATCTGGTAGACGGATTGTACACCTTGGATATAGCCTATGCTGGTACTGTGCTGCAAAGCAAAGGTACAATGTTACTTTTAGCAACCTTTTACCTTTGCTTTGCAGCACAGTACCAGTCACAGGAACATGTACACATCTGCAAAATTGGGAAGCAGGAGGATAGGAAGACATGTAAAAATCCTTATAGTATTTTGTTCGCTTGTTTGTATTAAATTTATTTGCTGTCCATCTCGTTTCTTACATCCACTGTTTAATCCAAAGTTTCTGTTAAGCAAGAAATTTGCTAAATCAGTTTTGTCCCATTTTAGGACCTTTCTTGTCAATTAAGCAAATCACCCACAGTTGTTAATCTAGTAACAAAGTTGTCAAGTGAATCTGGCTTCCCCACTGACTTTGCTTGTCAGAAGGTCACAAAAGGTGATCACGTGACCCTGAAACACTACAACCGCATCATAAATATGAACCTATTACCAAGCATCTTAATTTCCATCACGTGACCATGGGGATGCTGCAATGGTTTTAAGTGTGAAAACAGCAATAGCACTTAAACCTATATACCTCTTTATAGTGCTTTACAGCCTCTCTAAGTGGTTTAGAGTCAGTGTATCGCCTCCAACAATCTGGGTCCTCATTTTTACTGACCTCGGAAGGACGGAAATCTGAGTCAACCTTGACCTGGTCACGATCGAATTCCTGGCAGTGAGTTAGCCTGCAACATTGCATTCTAAGCACTGTGCCACCATGGCTCTAAGTCCCCTTTTTCATGCCATTGTAACTTTGAATGGTCACTAAATGAACTGTTATAAGTTGAGGACGAGCTGTATTAGGTGTCCAGGGAAGGGGGGTTTGCTTAAGAAAAACAGAGATGATGGGGAATTTCCATCTGATCTGCAGAGTCCTCAAAAGACTGCCTTTTCCTTGGTCCCTCCCTGTAAATGATCATAGGAACAAATGGTTCATGAAGGACTTTGCTATCTTGCAGGTATGAAATGCATCAAGATCACTTTGGTGGAAGCAATTCATATAAAATGCACAAGGGACAGATAATTAGCATGATGGTTCCTTGTAGCCAGTGGGTACCCTTCTTCCTTCTTGGGCACCAAAGGTCCTGATACTACATTGGAAGACTCACTCTAAATTTTATTCAATATTTTTGAATAAAATTAAAATTAAAACCACCTCCAACTTTGTGGAGTAATACAAATATTTGGGCACAAAACATGTGTCCCTACAAGTGATGAGCCTTATAGCGATCTAGCATTGTGTGCATGTCATTGCTGTGACAATAATTACAGAAAGGAAGACTTTGTCAGAATTCTGGGCTGGTGTGCTGTCAGAACTTACTCCTATTTCTGCCTGAATAAGCCAGACTGATTTGTCAGGAAAAGCAGAATCATGTTTTGCCAGTGATCTGAAATTGATACATAGACCAACAGGGTTGCAGAGAAAAAATATATAAGGCTCTTATAAAAAAAATATTTGGCTCACCTAATCAGAGCTGGATTATTGTAGAACCTGGTCCTACTCTTCCTGTACAAGCCACTAACAGGATCAAATTTTAACATATTTAAAATACTGTAAATGTAGAAACATTTGAAGGTGAGAGACCCTAAAATTGGGAGACAGGATACTACACAGGATACTAGCCTTTCTTTTGCTTTTAATAAAATCCAAGAAGAATTTTCTGATATGCTTTAAAATGATTTTTTATCTAAAGGAAATGTTGGGTGAGCTCTTCACACCTGTAGAAACACCAGAAGCACCAAATAGAGGGTTCTTCAAAGGTCTCTTTGGAGGTGGTGCTCAATCACTTGACAGGGAAGAACTCTGTGAGTTAATTTCATCATTTTTCTTTTAAGAACAAACTTACATCATATGGTGGTGAATAGAAAATTAAACACAATTTATCAGTCCAACATAAACTTAAAAGTATGGAAAGAGATTGAAGTAATAAAAACTACTGAATATACTGCTTATTTCCTCCTATAAGTTGCATAAAAGGATGATTTTTTTTGCAATGTTCTCTTCTGTGTAATGTAGAATTCATGGATACTAAAAAGGTGTCTGTAATTTTAAAAAAAATGGGATAGAATCTTTGTTAAAACACTTTCTTAGTTCCAAACAGACAGAAAACTGAAAAATTGCATTTCCAGTTATCATGGGATATAAAACACACTAAAGTACAACTACAGATGTGGGAGCAAGTATCCTGTAATCATTCCTCCTAGATTAAATGGATTTACACCTTTTCCTATAGATTATTGTTCATTAATATATTTTCCATGTTCTGTGTTAAACAGAATACAGAGTTTGTTACATGTTAAAAATAACATTAAGACAATCCAAATGCAAAGTTTAAATAGGTACTCATAAAACAGAAATTAATATCTCTGCAGATACATTCTGCACTGTACATTCAGAAAAAAATCTAATGTCTTTCTAATAGGTAAGTATTTTTTTTCTGAATGTACAGTAAATGCAAAATATTTATTAGTCTCCAGCAAGTGAAAGCAGTCCAAGAGACAGAAAAAAAATCAAAATCTTACAAGTAGGGATTTACAAAGTTTAAAGAATATTTTGCTAGAATTGGAAGCACTCAAACGTATTAAAGTTATTATATTTAACAGAAATACTAAAAATTACAATGTGAGTCAGAACTATGCTGACACATATTGCAATCCACTTTTATTATGTATATTCAGTAAAAGTAACTTTTTAAAATCTTCCAATGCACATATTATTCAAATATAATAATACTGATTTCTCTTTTATTGGTAATAAAATATGGTATAGTCTAACACGTCACAATCTCCTAGGAATGTAAAAACTGCATATTAATAGTTTACTATATTACAATAGAACAATTTAAAATATAAATCAGCAGTGTGAAAATAAGTAAAACAACAAAATGGCAAACCATTAGTAGTTTTACTGAATACTTTTCAGTTTCTGACTCACAAAGGTGGTTGAAATAATAACCTTCGTTGTTACAACTTCCCTCCTTTCCTTCTCTTTTATTTTACATTTAGAAACAATGCTGCAACATAATGTAAAACGGTGTTTTTCAGATTTAGCAACTTTAAAATATGTGGACCGTTGAAGTCCATACATCTTAAATTCATGAAGTTAAGAACATGATGTAAAACATAAAGAAGTGTTGAGGAGACAAACCAGTCTACACAACTAATACATCAAAGTTTTTAACATTCCAATACCCATGCCTGGAACACATCTGGGTTTTAAGAACTTTCTGAAAAGTCAGCAAGTCAAAGCCAATCTAATTTGAGGGTAGCGGGGGGTTCCAAAGGGCAAACTGAGCAACAGAAAAGACTTACTTTGTGATTTACTAATTCATTATAAATTGGATAGGGAATATACAATTAATAGGTATATTAACTTTCTATAAGTAATTTCAAACAACATTTTTAAAATAATGTATAGCGTTAAATAGGGATATGATATTGACTATATATTGCTGTTAGGATTATTGAATAATTTTCAAGACATTACTTTCATTTGGTTTTATCATAAAGTATATGGTTTCATCTCTCTCAATGTGTAATTCTGCTTGTGAGTAGTAAGTTCTCCTCTGAAAGGAATGCAAACATAATTTGTTTTTTCTTGACATGGTCAGTTGGTGAATCCGCAGCTGGAAAGGCATCAAGAAGCCTTGCCCAGCATATACCAGGTCCTGGTGGTATTGAAGGAGTCAAAGGAGCAGCATCAGGAATAGTTTGTGAGTTGGCACGAGCCAGAATAGCATTGGATGAAAGAGGGCAAAAATTGGGAGAGCTGGAAGAACGAACAACAGCCATGTTAGCTAGTGCTGATTCTTTCTCAAAACATGCACATGAGGTACGTCCTTATCAGTGCCTTTTTTACAAGAAGTCCAATTATTTTGATTTATTCTTTAAAGTTTGAATGCAGCAGCATGAAAGTTCACTGTGGATATTCTGGGAAAGGAATGTGAATATTTCCATTATGTCAGCAGTTATGATCAGATGGGCTTTCCTGGTTATCTTTATTGAAATTAATTGGTTGTTACATTGCTATAGGCAGAGACTAAGAAAATGAATTTGTGCAATTTATATTGGGGGGGTCATTTTTTTCTATGCCACTTTAACTATTTATATATCCAATTATTCATTCATTAATAGTGTCATTAATAATGGATACTTTGTAATCTTTAGAATAAATGATGTTGTGTATACTCTCAGATGCATTAATATATACTCTGTTCCTTTGTTTTGCTTTTAGATGATGTTGAAATGCAAGGATAAAAAATGGTACCAGTTCTGACAACACATTCTCAAATGCATCTCTATAACTTTACCTTGAAGAAAAAAATATTTTCATTAACTTCTGCAGGACCAGCAAAGCTGGAAGGGTGTCAGCCAATGGGTACAGATGTTTCCTAGCACAAATTATGCACTGGTTTACCTCAGTCATACAGCTTTAACTGAGGATCATTGTATTTAAAATTGACACCCACATCATGAGGGTGTGTTTGCGCATCTGCGCATGTATGTGTGTTATCTGTGGGCTGACTGGGAGCTTGAGAACAGAATTGATGTCAAAGAGAACACATGGACAAAAATAGAAAATTTGGAATCAAAAGAGCAGGGGCAATGCAGGATCTATCCTGTGTTAATATTTCATATGCCAAAAGTTTTGTGCTATTGTTGTTGCTGCCAGTGTTTCATCCTCCTTCAGGAGGCTGCAATAAATCAGGGGTCCAAGAGCTAGAATAAAGTTCATTTTATGGGACTATTAACTGATCTACACCTTTCCTCCTTAAAAGCACATTCATAAAGCTGTCTGAAAATGACTCATTCTGCTACGATTTCTCTGATCTGATAAACTAGAAATACACAAGTTCCGTCTTGAATCTACACATAGTTCACATGCAGTCACATAATCTCTTCTTGGACCCCTGATCTAATAGTATTGTCTTTGCATCTTTATATTGTTGCTGCATTGGGACTTCATAATAAACCATGGAATGCTTTTGCTTCAGTTTTTGTTTAACTATAGCTTTGTTCATACTCAACAAGATTACTTTTAATGCTTGTGACTTACTGGTCTGAAATAAGCCATCTTCATAATTCAGTTTGAAGCTAGCTTGTTTCAATAAACTTTAGGTAAGATTGACTACATATGACCATATAGCATTAAACTGCTGTTAATCAGATTTGAGAAAGCTTCCAATTTTGTATCACCATATCTGACAAACAGAAGAAAGGAACATGTAAGCTCAAGGCTTGCTGTAGCTCATTTCTCTCATAATAACCCATGTTTTTTGTGATGTCCACATGCAGCCAGCATCAAGTAAAAATAATATAAGTTATTTTGCATCATAAAAACACAAGTGATTGACCTGCACATCATGCTAAAAGTTTTCATTTGTGTTATGGTTGTCTAATGTGAAAAGTAAAAATATCTCTTGCAATGATACATCTTTGTCATCTTTCAACCAGTTATATATAGATATTTTATTTTCCTGCCAATATAGCTGGATCAATTTATAATTTTTTACATGGATACCAATTTAATTCATGCTGTACAACTTACTTTGTGTGTTTAACAGAATGTATTTGTGTAAGAATTTAAATATCAGGTATGTAGCTAGCTTACATGCCCAATCAGGTAAACTTGTCTTCAGTTCAGTGTTGAACTCTTGATACAACTTTCACAATTTATCAATTGCATTGGGTTGAAATGTATTCAGGAAAAAAACAGAATTTAATTTCAAAATAGTTTCTAAGTCAAACCCATCAGCAAAGAAGTTGGTTCCTTAATCAGAGTGTGCTTACTTGGAAACAAGTCTTTTAATTTGAAAGGAATTTTCTTCCATGTAAGTGCCCTTTGATTCACTGCATAGATTACACAATAAAGTTAAAGTCAGAGTGGATTGTTTTCAAAGCACTCAATATTTTACCACTGGTAGATTCTTATGTAGATTTGTACGAGAGGAGGGATTTAAGATGTGCCAAATTGAAGCAGTATATTTTTAGCTAATAAAGGCTGCACCAAAGCCATATTATAAAAAATAATTTATTTTAAAATATTTAGAAAAATACATAATTAAGAAATGTTTGTCATGTTGAAAATCAGAAATAGTGACTAATTTGTGATCATTTGCAAACAGCCTTAATTAGTTTAGGCTTTATTTAAGCAAGTGCCAGTATATGGCCATTCAGAGGCTTGAGTTTTATTTTTCTAAACACTTGCCCAAATTACAAATGTTGAATGAATTATTTGATATGCATGTCTGAAGTTTAAGCCAAAAGAAAATTTCCTGGTGTTGGTTAAGCAATGGTTTGGCTCAAAATATTATTTGGATATGCATTTATCTGTAATATGGTTCAGTCCACGTTAAAAGTTACTGACTGGCATTGTTTAATGAAGTCTTTCAAATAAATTAGACCTACTTCTGAAAGAATATGATTTAAGAAACCTTTCATTTAATAAAGCTAAGCCCTTACAGTCTGGTTACAACACTGGGTGGGTAGAAGTACAAACTTCAAGAAAGTTGAAATCTGTTTCTCTCTTGGGGTTCCTAATACATTTTGCTAGTATATTTAAAGCATTAGATTATTACCTCTCTTCAGTGCAGATTTGGGTAAGGATACTTTGAAATTCATTTAATGCATCAGAAAAGAAAATTTCAATATTCCTGCAAATATGGGATACATTGGACATTTGATTCAGCAAATGTTTCTAGCCACCAAGATTTGAGCCAGATACAAAGCTACTTGCTTAGTTATTTTGCTTCTTATGACTTTTAATTATAGTACAATTGTGGGGTGTTTTAGGGGTGTAAAATAAATTACTTGAGTTTATAAGAATATGTTGAATAAGATCCATAAGCCAAATTTTTAAAAGACATGTGACATAAGCATAAAAATGTTAACAACTTATTTATTATTGTAACTTCCCTATGCATTAGTAATGTCACTAGTCAGTTGTTAATTTTTGTTGTTGTACAAATAGTATGCTCTAGCTTAAAATTGTTAGGGTTGTTGATTTCTGATGGAAACATTTAAGCACATGCTAAAACAATGTCCTATTGATTTCTTGGCTCTTACCTTGGATTGATTGTGTCTTGCAGTCAGAAGCATAAACCTCAGTAAACTTAACTGAAACATTATTTCCTTTAAGGAAAAATGCTTTACAGCTACAAATTATGCAGTGTAGTAATTCTTCCAGTTGTAAAAGTGGATGGAAAAGTGAATGCTGTAGTGAATCAAGAATTAATGATGTCAGCTTTCTTACCTGCTGGAAGTGCTCCACTCATTCTGAATTCTCATTACCTTATTCTGATGTGATCTCCATTATGCATTTCTGAACAAGTATTTGATAGATGACAAGCCTTATAAAGGAGATGCCAACAAACACCTTCTAAAACGTGTTTATGCATTTTATACCATGAATATAATTTAACTAGAAAATATTTGTAGAAAATAGACTGGCAAATATGTCATTTTACTGGTTATGTTCATTTTAATGATACTTCAAGGAGAATTGTCAATTCTCCTTGAAGTAATATGCAGTTGTAGGACAGTTTGCTTCATACATAATTTATTGCTGTAGTATTAGGGACATTACCATTATCTTCTTCATTTTATTTCACCCGGACAAATAGTCAGAATAAGGCTGCATACACATTCAAGATTTGGAATGAATATTAGAAATGTTTGGTGGTTATGTCATATTGTGGTACACATCCTGATGCTCTCTTTATTGCATGGCCAGTAATAATAAATTATGAGCTTTACATCAAACTATATAAGGAGCACCAAGGTGTATACTCCTAGTATGCACGTTCATTTTTTGGGCCTTCCACAACTCTTTATCAAATTTATTTGGGATGTTTTCATAGTGCTGTGCTGAGCCATCTCATATTTTGAATGTTGATATGGAGAAACTTTTTTAGATTTGAAAAAATTCCTGAAAAGTTAGTTGTAGTTTATTGGTGGTAAATCCCTATTCACCAATCCATTCGTGCATTATTTAAAAAATAAAACAAAAAGTGCTTTCTTTCTAGAAAGAGTGGGTTGCTTATGTAAACATTCAAACATGACAAGTATAATACAAATGATTGTATTAAAGGATTACTATAAATTTTGTTTTCCTATGGTTACATAATCTGTTTCTAATGATTATTTTTAATGGTGTTGAAACAAGAGTTAATAGTGTCTACAAACCTATTTAGAAGATACTGTGGTCAGAGTTTAAAAATGGTGAGGAATGTGTAAGAAGTTAATGTGTAGATGAGAAACATTGTAAGGGCACATGGATACCTTGATAATATTTGAGAGATTAATTAAAAAAAATAGCAAAATGGGAAAGCATGTTTTCATTCACAAAATATATCCATATTTGCCCAGCACATTTTGTTTGGAAAAGCCAAAACAAAATGCAAACGAAATCCTTCCTCATTATGGTTGCTGATTTTGTTGAACTGCTCTAACTGCATTGGTTAGTGAGAGAAATATATTTCACATAAATACGTATATCCTTTCAAAATCAGTGGAAAGAAATGTCGTATTTCTTATGAGGAAAATGTGTAGCTCAAAACGTTTTAGAAATAGATATATAGTGGTTAAAATAATGAATTTTGAAAACACGCCAGCATTGTTTCTTTATTTATCACAACTGTGCAATTATTAAACCACTGATATTGTGTCAGGGGCTCATTCCACAACAACCAGGACAGTTCGGTGGCATTGTTGTAGAAAAATAAGCAACTATATGTAGTCCGGGGAAACTGCTGCTACTCATCTTTCATGTAATATTAACAAGTTGAATTTTAATAAACTGAAGACACAATTCTTCAGTCAAAAACTGCCAAACTGTAACTCCTGAATGTTTATGTAAATATGATTTCAAGCAAGCCTGAAAGTGTGATTCCATTACAACATGTTAAGAGTAAAGCAACTTTCCTGATTTGTATCAATAGCCTGGAGATGATTTAATTTACATTTGTTGCTTGAGGTATTTCCTTTGTGTGACATCTCCATATTAGAAAGCTATAGCCAAAGGTAATTTTGATGCAGTGGATTTTTTTTCTTTTTTTCTTTCTATAGCACTGATCTTATCTGACTTATAAACTTGAATTTCTTTTCCCTGCACTTTAAGTATTGCAAGCTTGAGTATTTCATCCTTTTCCATCTATAAATGTTAAATTCTATGTAGATAATATATTTTAGAAAATTAATTTCAGCAAACTTCCTATCCATCACACATTTTTACATTTTCTCATGTATCAACAAGTTCCTTGTGGACAGGAGCTTCCAAGTTGGTGAAGGAAGGAGGCCTTCCAGACTAAAGATTGCACATATGGACCTCTTTCCTTCATTGTATGAGTAG